>CAUYQV010135934.1:0-15433 GCA_963574575.1 Galagoides demidoff | reverse complement strand
TGTATGGTTTTTGGCTGCCATGTGGCTATTTTGCCAGAATATGAGTTTTATATTATTTTTGTTAATTTTATAATGTTAAACTGTAATAATAACAAATAATTGCTGAGAAGTGATTATGGAGAACTGCTTATCAAAGTTTGCCTTGTTGTCAGGCCCTGCCCTGTCCTGCCCTGCCCCCACAGCCATGTTGTCCCGCCTTACTGATGTTAAAATCTGGTCACCCTACTCATCCCACCATGCTTCATTCTACTCAGCCTACAACACAAAGCTCATAAAATTCTGTAAGTCAGCAAATCACCAGACAGGGCTGATATTTGTATTTTGCCTGTTAGCTAACACATTCGTCTTATGAGTGGCTCATTTGCACAGGAAGCAGCTTATAAACACAAACAACATTCTGACAAATGTGTTCAAAGTTATCTTCTCTCAATAAAGTCCTTGATGGGTCTCTGCTTTGCTTTTATTATTTGGAGGCCGATAGGTAGCTGAAGGTTGCAGACCTGGTCAGAGAACAGATCTTAGGAAGACCTGCACAGATGGATTTCTTTGAATGTGAGGAGATATATATATATGTGTGTGTGTGTGTGTGTGTGTGTGTGTGTGTGTATATATATATGTATAATCTAACATTTACAGATTTATCTCAGCAGAGACTAAATTGAATATTATAAAATATCCCTGTTACTATCACTAAAGGCAACAATTTAAATCAGTGGTCAAAAGATAGATCATTCAACAAATACTGTTGGGGCATCTATCTAATTTTCCATTTGGAGAAGATAAATTTTAATCCTTGCATTACTCCTTACACACACACACACACAATTAATTCTGGGACACACACAGATTTGCACATTAAAAATAAAACCATAAAAGTGCCTAAGAAAGCCGATAGATGTTTCAACCTTGATGAACATCAAAAATAACATGCTAAGGATAACAAATAGATTACAAAATACCTCCCGTTGCATGATTCCATTTAATATGTGAAAAGTCCAGACAAAGAAAGGAAAACTATGAAAACAGAAGTAGTTTAATGGTTCGCAAGAGCAGGGAGTTGTGTTTACACATCTGCACCAAGTTTATTTTTGGCATGATAAAAATATTGCAGTTAGACTGGAGGAATGCACAATACTGTCAATTTAAAAAAAATCATTACTATATACATACAACAAATGGATTTTTGGTATGCAAATTAATTAATTCAACAAAGCTGTTGAAGAAAGTATTAAAGGGAAGTTGAGAAACAGTGCCTCTCTCAGCATGACACACATAGCGGCAGTCATTTCTAAAGTTCTGAGCTATGAGGACACCACTGCACTCTACCCAGGGCGAGGGAGTGAGATTCTGCCTCAGAAAAACAAAGTTATAAATTTAAACTTTATCTCTGTCAAAGGAATTCTGCAGTGTCAGAGGCTAAACAGCAAACTGGAAAAGAGGCTTTGCAACATTGTCTCAGTCAAAATTCAGTGGAAGAAACAGAGACTATTGGAGAATATTGAAAAGAAAGCAATTTCATGCAGGGAAATATGTGTTTACAATGTTGCTGGAAGGTTAGAAGAATCTCCAGGAATCACCCCAGTGCACCATTGCGTTGCTCCACCAGAAGTTTTACCTTTTGAAACTGTCACTGTAACAAACAAGAGCAGGCTGTACTTGGCCTAAGAAATGGGAGACGAGGTCAGGAAGCTGCCACTAACTGTCTCTTGAGGACACAAAGCTGGTGAATTGGCACTGGAATATGAAGTTTAGCTGCTGCTCCTAGCACAGTGGCTTCTCAACAAACCCCAAATTAATAAATGAGTATAAGAGTAGGACATCCCACTACCTCTTCCAACAAAGCAATTTTTGCTTCATAAATTAAAAAAAGAAAGATGAGGAATAGCCAATGTTACATATACACCTCCAATCTACAAAACTTAAAAGCAGAAAATCAGCCAAAATGTCGTCAAATGGACACAGATTCACTGTCACTGCTGCTATCCCAATGTTATACAAGCTAACTTAATCATGAAACCTAATTCACTACAGAAATCTAACTCTAAGGCAATACAGAAACTTAGTTATTGGGTTTCTAATAGTTGCCAAAAAAGAAGGCATACTTGACAGAAGGGGAATTAAGTTTAGAATTTGAAATGAACCTGAATCTCAGTTACCAATTCTAGGAATTTATACTAGATATATACTAATACCTGTGCAAAGAAGTATATACAAGGCTATTTACTAAAGTGCTACTTTGAAAGCAACCCTAATGATACTGGACTTTTGATACTAGATTTCCAGGCTCTTGGTGTCAGTGGTTCCATGAATGAATCAATGGACCACAGGATCAACAGTAGGTTAGGTTTTATTCAACAAGTGTTATAGCTCTCACAAAGTGCCAAACCTTGCAGCACAGGATCAGTAGTAAGGTTTTATACAAGTGTTACAGCTCTTACAAAGAGCCAAACCTCCTTGCAGGGTAGGATATAAGTGTTACAGCTCTTATAAAGAGCCAAACCTCCTTGCAGAGTAGGGTATAAGTGTTACAGCTCTTGCTCTTCTGCTCTCTCTCCTTCCGCAGCCTGCAGCAGTCTGTGCTTGGGCTCTCTGCTCAGAGGCTTATATAGGGGCAATTGTCCATTGAGCTTTTGGGTCCTGAAAACAGACCAATCAGGAGCAGGTTTTGAAAATGGACCAATCAGGGATGCACTGGAAGAATAGAAGGTGCCAGTGTCTTCCCGCTAGTGTCCTGGGCCTCCAGTGGGGGAGCAAAGCTCCCCCACTTGCTGACGCTCCAGCCTGCTGGTTCCTCTGGGCCTGCCGCCACCAAAGCTGCCAAGAGATGGCAGGTCCTCTAGGCCCACTTGGCTGAGCTGACTGGGGCACCACCTGTCCGGTATCACTAACAGAAAAAGAGAATTGGTTACAAAGAATGGAATTCATAAATCAAGAAGGAATGGTCAATAATTACTAATATGGAATGCCTGGAAATGCATTGTTTAAAAAAAAAGCAAAGTGCAAAAGAACTTGGTCAACTAACAATTATTTGAACACAAAAAAAATGAACAGATATTACACACAGATTCACATATGTGTAAAATATTTTCTTATGCTTGATCAAGGAAATCTATATAACAGTAAAGGTACTAAAGACTGACATATCAGGGCTGAGACAAAAATCTATTAATTGTATACCTTATGATACTTGAATTTTTTCCATGTGAATTTATTATCTTTACAAAAACATAGAAAGTATAAAACACAGATCTTCATAGTATCAGTGAAAATCTAAACACATTATGAAGTTCTCATTGTATGTGAAGTCCCATCAGCCCGGCTGATATATTACAAGATCTGGCAGTTGCTTAAGTTTATGCTTCTCAATGCCTAAGACTAAAAAATGTTTGAAAAAAGCTTTAAGACTGAAACTGATAACCAGTTCATAGAAACATCACCCCTTTAAATAATATATGAACATAAAAGTGTGTATTGTGGGGACTACTTGAGATCACTTAATTTTTGAAATTATGAAGATAATTTATTGGCTCATTTAAACTGAAAATTCTAGAAGTAGGGCCAGGTTTACATGAACTTGATCAAAAATCTGATTTCCTTTTTTTGCTTTTCTCTTGACTCTGCCTTCCTCTCTTATTGTTTCTATTCTCAATCAGAACAGCTCTTCCCTAACTATCATTTGCCTGCCCTCAATTTTAGAATGAGCAGGCTAACATAAGTCAAATATTCCTTCCTGAGATAATTACTAAGGCCAAGAAGATGACATTTTACTGATTAACTGAAGCCAATCAATACCTACCCATAAATTTCCAAGATGGTGGAAATCTAACGAACAGAAAGTATCTACAAAAGTCCCCTGACTTGTGATGGTTCTACTTGTGATTTTTTGACTTTACATGGTATAAAACTGATATGCATTCAGTAAAAACCATTTTCCTAGTAACCAAACAACCATTCTGTTTTTCACTTTCAGGATAATATTTTAGAAAATTAAATGAGATATTTAATACTTTATTATAAAACAAACTTCATATTAGATGATTTTGCCCAACTGTAGGCTAATGTAAGTGTTCTAAGCATGCCTAAGGTAGACTGGGCTACACTGTAATGTTCACAAGTTAGTTGTATTAAATGCATTTTCCACATGTGGTGCTTTCATCTTACTACGGGTTAATTGTGACATAACCCCATTGTAAGTTGAGGAGCATCTGTATTTTACAAAAAGAAGTAGTGCAATTTATTTATTTATTTCGGAGCCATAAAAAGGAACACCAATATTAATTTATATTAATAGGTCTTTGGCTTATTTTTCATTCTTGGTTGACTTACTTGTCTTTCTTTCCAGTCTAGACCAGAATACTAAGGCAAAGACTTGAAGGAGGAGGGTTATCCCACCTGGAAAAATGGTAAGAGTACGACAAAACATAACACCTGTATACTGTGATCAAACATGCATATATAATATATTAATACATATAATGTAACATGTAGAACAATCACTAGAAAACCATTCAGAGAGATGCATTCAAAGATACTCTAAATCACCAGAAGAAAATTCTACAAAACGTTCAAGTAAACATTGGAAAAGCAGAAAAAAGAGATTAAAAGAAACAAACAAAAAGTAAAATTTAAAAGGCCAACATAACCTGTAATATGTACATAATTATTTGGTGTTTAAATAATACGAAAATACCTAATTAAAAGATAGAAATTCTCAAATTGGATTATGTATGTTCCAGCCATTCTGGAAAAATAGTTTGGCAGTTTACTTAACAAACTAAATCTGTAACTATTATAAGACCTAATATGTGTGCTCCTGGACATTTTCCCCAAGAATAACATATGTTCCTACCAAAAACCTATACATGAATGTTTATAGCAGCTTTATTTGTAAGGGTCAAAAACTGGAAACCATGCTGGACACATTCAGATACCTTCTGTGGGTGAATGGTTACCAACTTGTAGCATATACACAGCGTGGAATAAATACTACTCAACAATAAAAGGAATAAACTGTTGATACATTAAAAAATCTGGATGACTCTTATGAAGACTATGCTAAGGAAAAAAATAACTCTATATGCAATATTCATGAAATGACAAAATTGTATAATGGAGATTAATGATTGCCAGTGGTTAAAAAAAAGTGGGAGTGTGTCTTGTAGAAAGGCAGTAGGGGAGACCCTTGTGGTATGCTGTTATGTATCTTGAGTACATTCATGTCAGTATCCTGGTTATAATATACTATTACAGCTTCTCAAGATGGGACCATTGGGAAAAACCTATTTACGGGAATGCCGATCTCTCTGTATTATTTCTTACAACTGAATGCCAGTCTACACCAATCTCAAAATGAAAATTGTGATTAATCATATGTCTTTGGGATTCCACAATTTCTGTTGAAAGCTGCACTATATTATACATAAAGTTTTTTTTAATGAAATAAACACTTTTCTTTGACCAAAGGAATATTTGATGTGTCAAAAAAGACTGAGTGTAAACATATGACTATTACGTAATAAGTACTCTGAAAAATCTCTTAACACCAAATATAAATAAACAGATTGGATTAAAGTTGGCAGCATAGGGAAAATATGATCTTGAACTTGAATGATGAGGTCTCTGACCAGAGAAAAGAAGAGAGATAGATAAGCGTAAGCAATGGGAATTGGTAATGGTCAGATTTCTCAGGAACTTTAAGGGTTCTCCAAAGAAACGTGTGTCTAGAAAACTGAGGGGATTTCTAGAATGATGGAAAACAAAAACCTGAAATAATACAAATCTGTGAAAGAAAATACTCATGTTAAGGAAGATACTATAAGCATAGACAGAAAGAAAGCCATTACAATAACTACAATGGTTTTGGCAAGAGGTGAGAATTCTAACTAAATGACTAATCAATGGATGAGGAAAAAAAAACACACTGAAATGGAATCTCCCATCTTCTTATTGCTACTAAAAAGCCTGTTTTCACTCATTCTTTTGTCTTTAAATACTTTTTTTGGGAAAAATTCTACTTTCTATGTAATTTATACAGTTGGAGTGTATTTCAACATTTCTTTCCATGTTTTTGCTTTGTCACTAGCGTTCCCTCTTCAAATTTTCTACCACTGTATCCCGGGTCAGGTGATTTACTTCCAGTTACTCTCCTATAGACATGACCAATCCCCAGTGCCTTCCTGATGGGATATTCTCTATGGGTGCACTGGCAGCATGGGGATGCAATTCACATGTCCCCAAGTAGCAGAGGTAAGTGTTCTTCACGAGAGATACTCTTGTGGACTTCTGCCTGTCTAGATTCTTGATCTAGCTTCCTTTCAACTTACCTTACATTGAAATTTTCAAGTACAATTATCACTTAATGGAGTCTAATCTTCTTAGAATTAAATCACTTCTATTTGGCAGTGGTGAGTTTTGCTAAACTAAGTGAGCTAATGTCTATGCAGTATGAACCGTACCTATCCATAGGATTCAGAAGTATGGTGGAAATCTTTTAAAATACAATCTGAAAATTTATTTCTATCTTCAGAGAGTATTTCAAATTAATTTTAAGATAGAATACTTGGCTGCAATTTACAAAAAGTGCATCCATAGCTATTCAAGAAGGTGGACATCATGATTATTCTAAAAAAAAAGTGATTAAGGATGCACGAAAGAGGATTTAGGGAGGAACGAAATGACCATATCCTAAACTTATAAGGGTGAATGAATTGAATAATTACTTGCCAGTACTACATGAATCTTGGGTATTTTCAAGAAGCCAAACATTTGGCAATCCACAGAATTTCCAGCATCAGTAATGCTCAAGTATTCCTCCAAAGCAGTTGTGACTCCTTACAATTTGCTATACTATTGTGATTTATAGGGCAAAAAAGTGAGGAAGTTAACAGCCTCCTCAAATAATAACCATGAGGTTGTCTTCTGTATTGCCAAATCACAATTTGTGGTAGTGTGTTAGATCTGATTAATACAACAAGTGAATCACTTGTCATCCAAAACAACAATGCCAAAGTGGTCCCTTGAAATTTGTCATTTTTCAAACACTAAATTCAGTTGTTTTTGTAAAATCCTGAGTAAAATTGCAAAGGAAAAAATGTTATTTTGATTTCTTCCATATCTGCACAAATCCCTCCTTCGGTTCTGTTCTCCCTCGGCCCTTCTTCACATGTACTTCTCCTTCAGTGGCCTTCGCCCCACACAACCCCGTCTTTAGAATGTGCCTGGATTATAGCATTTGTTGAGGAAAAATCAATTGTTGGCAAGTATGGAAATCTGATAGGTTGAATTCCCCTGTAAGGACTTCCATGGTGATTCTAGAAATGCTGATAGGTGTCCTTTTGCCCTGGCTAGGTCACTTTAGGAAACCTCCTCAGGAAGTCCATGTCTGTTTATGAAGAGTGAATGGGTTGACATATGTTGCTTTATAAAGTTCTCTTCAGTTCTAAAGAACCAAATTTTTGTTAATTTGGCCTTCATTTATCATAGTAGCAGAATGTGTCAAAGGCATTGAAATGAACCTGGCTTATGACATAATGCTAAAATAGATAATATGATTTAATTAATCTAATTCTAGCCCCCTGCTATCTCTTTTCATTAATTTAAATGGGGTGAGTTAATGTAAAAACAAACAAAAATTAAATTAAATAGTCCTTACTACCATCCCCAACATAGCAGAAAATATTTCTAACTTCTTCATCAAGATTCCATAGCATTCCTAGATATTCAAGTAATTTTCTTCTATTAGCTATAAAAAAGTAATTATTCTACCTAATAGATGTTTCTACTAAATCATAGAAATTGAGATTCCGTGTATAAAAGCAGCCCACTCTTTCCACCTTACTACCCTTTAGACATACTCGGCAGATCAGAATCCATCTTCAGAAGAATGACTCAATAAATAATCTCATAAAATACAGGATGAAGTCCAAAAATAATTCTCAGAGATCATTACTGTGAATAATTCAGAGAAGGAGTTTGGGGTTAAGAGTAGGGATTGTATATTGAGATACTAATCTTTATCCAGAAACTTGAGAATTCACACATAAGTTAACATCTTTGAGTTCCACTTTCCTCCTCTGTAGAGGGAATGGATTGGTTATTTTCTCTAGAGCTTCCCTTTCATTCAAAAGAATCCCTCTCTAATGCTGCACTTGGAACATCTGACCAGGAGTGCCTAGTTGGTACCTTGATTGAGCAGTACTTGTATTTTACTGGTCTTAAGTCCTCCAGCAGAGCATTAAAGGGAAGACATTTGAAAGAAGTAGAATATTTTTCCTTCCAAACTCAAAGAAGCATTTGTAAAACCATTCATTCTTTTCATCAGACAAAAACAAAACAAGCCTAATTTTTAAAATGTGACTTTGAGCTTGTTAGCCATGCTTGACTTTGATTCTCCTCCTGCTTCTTGAAAGCAGCTGATTGATGAACCAGAACCAAAATCTGAATATGAGCAATAGTTAGAAAATACAGGTTGGCTATGTCCGCACACCATTGCATATATTTTGGAATTAAAACCAGCAATGTCAACACTGTTGTTTTGAATCTGCAAAGAGTCTTGTCAAAGTCTGGCCATGAGATCCTGATTTGTGCCTCCTGTGAACTTTAAGGCTGGACTTTAAACACATATGGGAATGTTTTCCATCTCTTTTCTGAATAGCAAGAAGAAGTAGAGCAGACACAATAACTGACAACTTACTGTTCATAAAGGAATTTACTTTCCTGGAAAGAATGCTTCATAGTTGGTACTATATGCTTCATGTGACATTACTTCAGGAGGTAAAATACATCTGGTTTCAGCGATCATACAATTGTTAAGTTTTTCATGAATCTCTTATCAAGACATTTTTTATGGCTGAATAGTATTCCATGGTACACATATACCACAGTGTATCAATCCATTCATGTGTTGAAGGGCACTTGTGTTGTTTCCACATCTTTGCAATTGTGAATTGTGCTGCTATAAACATTCAAGTGCAAATGTCCTCATGGTAAAATAACTTTTATTCTTTTGACTAGATATCTAGTAATGGCATTGCATGATCAAATGGTAGGTATACTTTTATTTCTTTAAGGAATAATCTCCATATTTCTTTCCACAAAGACTGTACTAGTTTTCAGTCCCAACAACAGTGCATGAGTGTTCCCCTCTCTAGACACCCATGCCAGCATCTATTGTTTTGGAACCTCGTGATGTGGCCATTGTCACCGGAGTTAAGTGGTATCTCAGAGTGGTTTTGATTTAAATTTCTCTGATGATTAGGAGAATAAATATTACTATTTCTATTTTTATTTTCTTATACATTTATAACCCACATTAGGAGATTTTTTAATAATTTGAGAAAAACATTAAGAGATCGTGGAAGAATTATCTTGTTCCCTTTGTTTTCTTGATGTGATCAAGAGGAGTCTTTTCTATATTCCCATCCTGCCATACAAAGTGAGGACTACCTGTATTAAAAAGTTCATCTGTTCTTCAGGTATTTGGGGAGCCTCTTTATATTATACTAAGTTTTGCATATACTTGAATCTGTGATTAGAATTACCATTCCATTTCATTGACCTGTCTCTTCAATGTATTTTAAATCATTGAAGCAAGCTCTGACACTGTCACTGTTATTTTTTTTTTCTGGATTTTTTCATAAATAATCTTGTTTTGAAATACAAAGATACTTTTACATCTTCCTTTTTAAACTTTATGCCTTTCATTTCTTCTTCTTGTCTTATTACAATGGCCAGGGAATCCAGTACAGTATTAAAAGGGTTGATTAGGGGTAGTCTGCAGTATTTCAGCATTACATATGAAGGTAGCTAAAGGACCCCTATTCCCCACTGCCCATAGATGTTCTTTATCACATTAAAAAAGTTTTCACTCTTGCTTAGTTTGATGAGAATTTTTATCATGAATTGCTATTTTCTTGGCTACTATTGTTTGTTTATTTTTCCATGTACATTTAATAATTATTTTTAGTTTAAAATTCTGAATTTTATTAGAATAATGTTAATTTATAAATTAAGAGTAAATGGATACATTCGTGACATTAAGTCATTTTGTTCAAAAAAACAATTCTAGTTTTACAGTATAGCATGTAATTTCCAGTAATGTTTTAAGTTTAAGTATGTTAAGGTATACTAATGCTTTGCCTAGGTTTTTATCCATTTTTCTTGCTATTATAAATGGTCCTTTAAAAATATTTCTCACTAGTGGGTGCCTAAATATACTAGAAAGACTATTATTTCTGCATGCTGATTTCATTATTTTCCTTTCCTATGTTTCCACATTATAACAATCTTTTTATGGCTTCTCTTGAATTTTTGAAAAGTTGAATCTTATCATCTGCTAATAATGCTACATTTATCTCCTGCTTTCTACTATTTGGCCCATGGCTGCTTTTCTTTCATTGTAGTTGATAATAGCGTCAAGGCTGTGTTTACCAGAGATGCTGATAGAGGGTTTTCTTGGCTTTTGTTGGAAAGGCTCTAGTGTTTCTTCCTCAAGTAAAATTCTGAATTTTGGATCGTGTCATAAAAGTTATTGAAAAGGTTATCTGAGTTATTTTTTTTCTTTTCTTTGTGGGTAATCAATTTGGTTTTAAGAAGTCCTAAGATTTAAAAAAGAAAAAACAATAAGTGCTGCCATAATCATGTCATAGGAAGTTTCTCAAGGTTAAATAATTTTATTTAGTAAGAAAGAGCACAGGAAGAGAGACAGAGACAGAGATGTATTTCCTCTATAATTAGACATAAATGTGTATAATGAGGAGATTGCCTTGAGGAAGAAGGAGAGGGGTTATTTAGTCATTTAATAGAATAACCACTGCAGTGCTGGTAATGTGTGCCACAGCAGTTAATGCTGGAACAAGCAGCATGACAGAGAAATCTTCATAGCCAAATATGGAGAACATTATTGGGAAAATCAAATATCAGCTAATATTAAAAGTCTGTCTTTAGCTCACTCTCAGAGCTCATTTGATACATTAGATGACCTGTTAGACTGACCACAGGTAAGGGGGGAACTCCACTCCATCTTCCTTGCAGACATACTCCAGGCTCAGTTGAGGCTCAATAATAAATGGCTAAGTAAGATTTTAAATCAACCAAAAATATACCACTAAGATTAATTGAACATATCTCCAAACTCTGCACTTTTTCACTCTGGATAATTTTGACATCTCTCTCACTAGTACTTCACACTTAGTAAAAATGTTTTCTTCAAGGTAAAGCTCCTACTTCTGGTTCTAGTTGCTAGTTCTTCCTGTTGAACTACCTTGGAGGATACATGACATCTGCAGTGGTAATCATCAAAAGAAACTCCATAGTATAAAGAGACAGCAAATATTTCAAAAGCAGTGTAAGAAATAACCCCCTAGGAACTACAGTTAGTAGGAATAAGGGACTGAGGATGAAAGACATCTGTCCAAAAAAATGGGTCTATGATCAAATCAGATGTGTGTATCTTTCCATAATTCTGATGAGTTAAGGGCTTGTATGACAATAAATGTTTATTTTGGCTTAAACAACCATTCATGTCCTTCTGACATTTCACTTGCCCTAGAAGGTTACTCTTCAGTCCTCAGATAAAGGGATGGGCCCAAATGGCAGAAAAGCATGCAATCCCTTTCCCATCACACTTGGTCAAATGTATCATAAATGCTTCGGTATTTTTTCTGAATTTAAGGTCGCAAGCTACATCATAATTCTTATAACACTGTTTGACTTCAATCAATTCTTCATCATTTTCAAATGTTTTGAAAATGCCGATTTCAATAATTCAAATGTTCTCTTTCCCTTTTTGTGTTATGAGCATGGTATTGATTCAATCATAAAATTATTTTGCTTTACTTGAGGGAAATAGCACTAAGAGTCTACAAAGTCCTTACAACAATTTCAACACTGAAGATTTTGCTTTGAAGACTGTGTAGCCCCTGCTTGTCAAATGTGGAAAGAATACCTAAGAGCTGAGATGTGTGAGTATCTTTATTGACTGGGTATTAAAGCCTCTGTCAAACAAACTGATTGTAGTATGACTACTAAATGTTAGGAGAAAGTTGGGCAAGTATGCAAGGAAGCATCACGTTGGCCTGGAACTCATGAAAACCAGGGTCGTGGGTTCTCCTAGGACTCTCACTTTGGGATTACTTTGCAGAAGCAAGGAAGGACGCCAAACAGCTGTTCCTGAGAGCTAAGTTTGTTATTTTTTTGTTTTCTAATTTTGTTGTGTGGAAAAGATCTAGGCAGCCAAATATTTGTGCTGGAATTGCCTTGCCCCTGCCAAACACATGAGCCAAGAAAACATTCTATTTGCTTGCTCCATAGGAACCATGTGTAGACGGCTAAGCAGCAGGGACTGAACTGTGTGAAAAACAAAAGCAAGAAACATAATTAGGTTATGGGATAAGAGGGCGGGGAGGGGAGAAGAGAGCAGATCTCCAATGAAAAGAAACAAGAAGTAAACATTCGTCTCACTATTTGACTAGAGGACAACGTTAAATACTCAAATTTTTAAATCTTCCTAATAGTTTGAGGTAGCCACGTTTGCTAGAAAATATAAATGTCTATTTTGAATTGAGGTGGTAGAAAATATGAGTTAATAAAACACAAATACCCCCACACTCCCCCTGACCCACATACACCAGCAATAACAAAAAATGTTTTTCACATATGCAATGTTCAGAACTATTTGATAAATATTTCTAATATTTGGCTAAGTACATGGGTGATATTATCATCTGGTTTGGAGAGTAAATATTTTTTCTAAACTATGTTATTAGAGAAAGAAAATTGTAACATAGTTCTTGACCCAAGCAATGTGCCCTATACTCCTACGTTGTAACTGATAGGTCAGAGCCCACCAAATCCCCCACCTTCTCCCCCCAAATTTAATTGTTTTATTCTTTTATGCAGGACTATAGTTGTTCATCTGCTAGTTTCAAATTACTATTGAGTACATGGGGTGCTTGCTTTTTCGTTCTTGAGATACATTTTCTTCAACTCCATTTAGGTAAATACAAAAGATACAAAGTCTCCATCATTTTATGTCTGAATAGTCTTGCACGGTATACATAGATCACAGTTTATTAATCCACTCATGGGTTGAAGGGCACTTGGGTTGTTCCTGCATCTTTGCAATTATGAATTAAGCTGCTATATACATTCAAGCACAAATGTCTTTGTGATAAAATTGTTTTTCTTTTCTGAGAAAAGTAATGTAATAATGGGATTGCAGGATCAAATGGGACGACTACTTTTATTTCTTTGAGGAGTCTCCATACTTCTTTCCGAAAAGTCTGTGTTAGGTTGCAATCCCCCCAACAGTGTAAAAGTGTTCCCTTCTCTTCACACCCATGCCAGCCTCTGCAGCTTTTGAGATTTTGTGAGCCACATGTAAGAGATTAAATGACCCTTGCCGGTCTCACACCCTTTGCTCGGGAGGTGTCTGGCTCTGCTGGTGGCCCAGCAGTTTGCCACTAGGAAATTATCCTCCGGAGTGAGCAGCTCCTAATTCACACTATCAAGTTAAAATCTTTGCACACTCCTCTCAGAAACACAGAAACATTGTTGCTGTGGCCAAGTATCCTCAGGAAGGAGAGAAATTAGACAAATGAATAGCATGCTGTAATCATATTAATATTTTTAAAGCTCACAGAAAAGGATAACAGCCCAATCAAGAAAAACATCATAGTGGTGCTGTTGGAGATTGAACAGACGTCCATCCTGACACCCTACCTCAGGTAATCACTCAGAGCAGCAGGTGGTTAGCTGTCAACACGAAGTGAGAATCCAGCCACCAGAATCTTATCTATTTTAATGGACACCTTCCATTTTCTTTCCTTCACCCAGGCATGGGTCCTTGTCTTTACAGGAAGAAATTTGGTCATCCACACATGGGTAAATTGCAAAATTTTGCTGTCAGGCTTTATTCGGAAACAGGATCTTCCAATGCGTCTTGTGATTTTATGCTTACAGGGAATCTTCTGCAGAAACCCACTCTTGGCTTTCTTAATGACGAATTCTAACAGGTTGCTATTTCCTCGTCACGTTACTAATATATAGAGACCACCTCCAAACTCGCTTCTGAAGATTCACGGTTAGTCATCTATTTCTCCCACCCTTTGTGCCCCTCCGCCCTCCTGGGTCTTCAGATTCCTTTTGAGATGAGCGTTCTGACTACAAACCTTCCTTCTATTGCCCCATCTTTCTCTGTGCATTTTGACATTTCAGTTCTTTCTACCTCCATGTTCAAAATCTCTTCTTGTCTCTTTCCTTCACAATACTTGAGATGATATATGTGATACCATATGAACTGTGATTGCAGTTCATTCTTTATAAAATCTTAATGTCTTTGTTTTCCCAGGCTGTAAAACTCCTTCTAACCTAAAGTAGTGACTCTAATGATAGAAATATCAGGCTCTGAGGAGTTCTAGTAGGAAAATATTTTTAAAATATACAACTTTAATTAAGTCACTAAATATTCATCAAAAACTGTGATGAACCTTCCTAAGGTTATATCTGAGATTTACCTCACCTAAAGGCATCTATCACGGTAGAATTTTTCTTCTAAACTATCCCTCGTGATTCATAGAGTATCTCTTCCCAAACTAAATAAGTTGTTTGCAAATATCTTGTCTATATAATGATCAGGAAACATTGATTTGGGTGACTCTCTTCCCCAAATAGACCTTTACCCTAAATTATCCACTTTGATAGTCTTTACACCTAAATATTTTATACAAAGTGAAAAACTTGTCTTTACTTTTAGCATTGTTAAAGTCTGGCTTGTGTAGTTTTCTTCTTTTTATTCTGGAATCTAGGCTAAAATCTATTTGCTAATACGCCATTATAGGAACATGGTTAGGAAAAGTAATAAGCCACTGAAAGATTTCCAGGCTCTCATAAACAAGATGCCTTGCCTGTGCGTGGGGTGCAGATAGCATGGGTTAGTCTAATCTCACTAATACTTTGTAAGGAGGACTTACTATGTTAGTGTTAGCCTCTCTCAATTCTCATCAAAGATTTAATAATAATAATTATTGGCATAAGAAACCACCCAAAGCAAAAAGTCCATTCTGTAAGTATAGTTTCATCAGGGATGTGTGTTTAAAACAACAAAATCATGTTATTATTTACTAACATCCATTTAGAGTATTTTATCCAAGTAGTTTAAGGTAATTAAACAGTTTTAAAATAGCTAGAAGCCATATCTTTGTTAAGACATATTTTTTTCTTTCTTTCTTTTTTATTAAGTCAAATACACATAATCATGAACACATTTATGCATACGTGGGGTACAATGTGTTGATTTTTTAATACAATCTGATGTGGTTACATCAGACCAATCAACACAGGTTTCGCCTCATTTACTTGATTATTGTGTTAAGATATTTATGGTCTACACTTGACAGATTTGACTTGTACTCTTGCAATATGCTCCATAGGGGTG
>CAUYQV010135933.1:0-26075 GCA_963574575.1 Galagoides demidoff | reverse complement strand
AATAAGGAAATGGTGTCTGTGAGTAGGGCGCTGGCCCCATATACCAAGGATGGTGGGTTCAAACCCACCACCAGCCAAACTGCAACAAAAAATAGCTGGGCGTTTTGGCAGGTGCCTGTAGTCCCAGCTACTTGGGAGGCTAAGGCAAGAGAATCACTTAAGCCCAAGAGCTGGAAGTTGCTGTGAGCTGTGATGCCACTGCACTCTACCAAGGGTGACAAAGTGAGACTCTGTCTCAAAAATAAAAAGGTTTTTAATAAGGGCTCTTGATGGCTCGGCGCCTGTGGCTCAATCGGCTAAGGCGCCAGCCACGTACACCTAAGGTGGCAGGTTCGAATCCCCAGCCTGGGCCCACCAAACAACAATGATGGCTACAACCAAAAAAATAGCCAGGCATTGTGGTGGGTGCCTGTGGTCCCAGCTACTTGGGAGGCGGAGGCAGGAGACTCGCTTGAGCCCAGGAGTTGGAGGTTACTGTGAGCTGTGATGCGACGAGACTCTACCCAGGGGGACAGCTTGAGGCTCTGTCTCAAAAAATAAAATAAAATAAAATAAAATGGGGAATGATAATAGTCCCTCCTTCATTAAGTCCTTGCTACTATATAAGTATACATTATATAGTATGACGCCTGAACTGAAGAGTACTCCATAAATATTAGCTATTTTAATTATGGTTTGAGTTTCAAGGATTTCTTTGCCCCTATAAATACATCAAGTGGACATCATGTTTTGATCTTTTCTCTCCTCTCCAAACCAAGCTCTCCTAATGAGAGAGCTGATACAGTCACAAGACAGCAAAGCAGTGACAAGACTCTCTGATGCCTCCGTGCAGGGGATGGGGGTGGGGAATCCTCCGAGTGAGCCCCTCAGCCTTAGGGTTAAGGTGCCCAGACATTTCAGAGGTTTCAGGGGCTCAAAGCCCTTGAACTCTCTGCCTGGCCCTGTCTACAGTAGGATGAGAACAGTCTACTCTGGGAATATAGATGATAGGTGTGTAACTAAAGAGCTACGTTTCCTTATTATAAATCAAAACCTGAGGGCCACAGGGAGGTCATCGGAGCCCACTGTGTGGCTGGGTCAGTTGTTAGGTCCTAGGTATGTTCATGCCTTCAAGCTGCCAGGTTCACTCCCCTTAAATAACCTCGCACACCAAAAGCTATCGTCCTTTGCAGGGTTTGTCAAAGCCAGAAGGCACAGACTGTGTCGCCCATGGCCACAGAGCTGAGAAACCAGACCCTGAGTTGTCAGGAAGCCCGAGGCCAGGGCCAGCAGCTTGTCAACACACCCGCTGCTGCTGCAGCCCACCGCCCTGCCTCCCTGTTATGAAACCTGCCCCGGGGCAACCACACACGTGGGCAGCCGGGGGCTTTCCTTGAATTGACAACAGCTTCTTTCTTGCTGTAGCCCGGGGAACATGAGCTGCTGAGCTGCTTACATAAACACTGCCTGGGAGACACCTGCAGTGTGGGACGTTGTCAGAGTCGGGGAGGGGGAAGGGAGACGCAGAGGGATACAGGGTGAGGGCATGGCTCTGCGCCCCACTGCGCATCCATACATCACACACACACACACACACACACATGCACACATTCACGCACACACGCACACTCACGTCATCTTCCTGGCTGTGACTGGGAGGCAGGGAAGAAGGCGGTACAACCAAGTAGTCCTCATTCTTTACCAGACTTGACCAGCCTCCAGCCTCCTGCATCTCCTCTGACACTGGTCTCTAAATGAAACTTGGCTGGGAAAGGAAAGTTGGGCATTCGCAGGTGAACCCACCTCAGATAGAGCAGCAGCTCCTAGGGTGAGGCGGAGAAGGAGGGAGAGGGAGGGAGAGGCGAAATCCTGGGAATCTGAGATTAGGGAGAATAGGGGACTGACCCCGTAAGGTGGTGTTTAGGGGCCACTACTGAAAATTTATCTCACAGGCCAGGTGGGACTGGGATCTGCGGGGGAGGCTGGAGGAGGGTCAGTGTGTGTGCAGGGAGGGGGCTCCAAGAGGTGGCAGGACAGGCCCAGCTGCAGAAGGCTCCAGTCTCAGGTCACACTCTCCCACTGACACCCTGAGTTAGTGAGATTGGTTGCCTGGCACTTCTGGGCTTGCCCCCCACCCCACCAGCCTCCCTTCTCTGGGCCACTCCTGGCTTCTGAGCCAGTGAGCAGAGCAAGGGGCTTCCCAGCAGGAGGTCACTCCCTGGCTTCATCAAAGCAGAGGCTCAGGGTGGCACCTGTGGCTCAAGGAGTAGGGCACCAGCCCCATATACTGGAAGTGGTGGGTTCAAACCCTGCCTTGGCCAAAAAAAAAAAAAAAGCAAAGGCTCAGCGCTCAGGGGACAGAGAGCAAACTAGATGTCTAGAGTTTAGACCTAGCTGGAAGCTAAGGAGAAACTATCCCCTCTCTTCCAAGTATTCTTGCTCTTTAACTCTAGTCATCACAGTTGAGCAACCATGGGCAGAGCCAGAGGCTGGAAGGGGGCACTCAGAATGATGCCAGCTGGACTCTTATCACAGAACAATGGGCAGGGGCAGGAGCTAAAGATTATGGTTCTTAATACCAAGCTAGTGTGGCTGTGAGGCCAGGGCTACCTCCTCTGTGTTCTCAATCTCTTTTATGGCAGAAAGACAAGATGAGCCCTGACCGGTGGGAAACGCTTTACTACAACATGGCTCTGTCACCATCCGACTCTCCCAGAGCCCACTCACAGAAAACTGCACCACAGACTGGGCAGGTAGGCGGAGATCTCCAGGTGACATCGAGTGAAGAGCCAGCCATGTAAGCGACTTGGGTAAGGCCACCTGATGAGATCACACACCTCTGGACTGGCCCTGAACATATTTTCCTGTGATGTGTCAGCTTCTGGACTTCCTGTCCCACCAACTGCAAGCTCACAGAGGCAGGAACCGTATCTTAGTCACCCTTGTACTTCCAAGGGCCTGCTGGGCCTGCTGAGACAGAGGCACTCCGAAAGTGTGCTGTGGACACATGAATCGGTTAGTAGCAGAGGTTTAAAGCCAGTAGGGAGAGATGATCATCTCTCAAGAGGAATGTTGAAGCATAAAAAGAAGTGAAAAGAATATTGAGATTAAGTTCCAATTCTTCAGTCTATAGCAGACAGAACTGAAGCCCAGAGAGGTTAGGCTACAAACTCAATCCCACACAGCAAATTCCAGGCAGGGCCAGGACTACTCTACAGGTGTCCTCATCACACTACCCTGTGCTGGTCAGGGAGCTCGAGGAGCTGCCAGAGGGGCACTTCACACTGGAGGGGTGTGATTTCAAGCCTTGGGGTACACACACATTTGAATACAAAACCATGATTCAACACCATCTGCAGTAACAATGCGATTATCTCTGACAGCCAAGCATCGATTGAACAGAGTTTTAATTCTCCAAATCTCTTCATCCTTCTCCATAGAAGAAAAGAAAAAAAAAAGATAGCAGATGGTGGCGCAGGGGTGACAAAGCCAGCAGCATAGGCACTTGGCCTTCTCAGAGACTTAGCTGAGTAGAGCGAGGCCCACAGGAGCCTCACCTCCATGGTAGAGACAGGACAGACCTTAGTATCTTCACCTACTTCACAGGACTATTGTGGGTCAAATTACACAGGAACTTACTTTATCCAGTCTCAAACAATTCTATAAACTATTTTTACAGGTATATACATTAATTACAATTTTATAGACATTTTTAGAAATCTTTTGAAACTTAAAAACATTTAATGCATTTTAAAAATATTTTTTACAATAGCTACACATTTATAAATGATTTAGAAATTATTTCCTTATAGACACTCAAAACAGCTCTGTGTATGTGAGGAGTTGTTATTCCAGCAAAAAGAGGCAGATCACATGGCTAGGGATGGCCACCCTAGAGTTTTTAAGGAAAAAATTTTTCAAAAACTGCTCCTAGGTAGCTAGCTGTCATCTGCCTTACACTTGGGCTGTTTTCTCTTTGGTGGTGGCTGTCGCTGTTTGTGTTTTGTTCATAATGCTAATTTAGACCCTTCCCGATGGACTCTCCATCCCTGTTCTGAAAGGTGCCTTTCGCTGGCAGGTGCATGCAGCTCGAGGGGACATCCCCCAGTAGCCCAGGCCATCCTTCCCTGGGCCTGGGCTTGGCTGTACTCCCCAGATCCCCCCTCACCTTTACTGCTCTGCTATGCATGGGGGTGGAGTGTGGGAACTAAGCCCCACCACATTTTCCATCCCTTTTGGATTTAGTCTGAGCTGGGTCATGAGAGGCACTGACAGGATTAAAGGGCAAGAGGGAAGGAGAAGCTGGGATATTTCCACTTCCTCTTGGAGTCTGACAGTGCCTCTGGCCTCAGCTGTGTCTACTGGTCCTCAGGCATCCCCAGAGACAGATGCCTTAGCGCCTGACCCATCTAACTCCGTACCCTCCTTTGTGCTCCAGCCTGAGGGCAGCAGTTGCTGGTTTTCAGATTGCCTCTTATTCTTTTTGGCTGCTTAGACTCCCATCACCTGCATTGCAATTCCTTGCATAAACGCCCCCTATTTGTTTGTTTGTTTGTTTGTTTTTGAGACGGATCCTCAAGCTATCCCCCTGGGTAGAGTGCCATGGCATCACAGCTCATAGCAACCTCCAACTCCTGGGCTCAAGAGAGTCTCCTGCCTCCGCCTCCCAAGTAGCTGGGACCACAGGTGCCTGCCATAACGCCTGGCCATTTTTCGGTTGCAGCCATCATTGTTGTTTGGCGGGCCCAGACTGGGGATTCGAACCCGCCAACTTAGGTGTACGTGGCTGGCGCCTTAGCTGATTGAACCACAGGCGCCGAGTCAACGCCCCGTTTTTAACACAGCTCTCCAGTCTCTGCTGAGGACGCTGGCTTTGTCCAGGGTTGGCCAACCTGTGGGCCTTGATGCAATGAAAGCCAGAGCCCATCAGATACGTGCTTCCTACAGCAATTGTATTTATTTGCTCACTTTTCTCTCATCTGCCCCCCTTCACCAGGCTGAAAGCGACCTGAGTATAGGGACTCAGACTATCTCATTTATAATTGTGTGTCCCCAATGCCTAGAGCTGAGATAAACACCTAATGGACACTAAATACTTGTTGAGAGAAGAAATGAACAAAACCCCTTAAGTTCCAAACAGCACTCTCTCCAGTGGGGAAATGCCCCTCTTTGGGGTAACCCCTCCTGGGATTAAGATCTGTTGCTGCCTGGAACACACCCAGGCAGGTCCTGCTGGTCCTGCCCATAACAGGGAGGCCGTAGGGCTTGGGTTGTGAGGCCAGAGCCCTGGCTCCTCCCCTCATGGCTCCGTGACCAAGACCAAGTGAAGACAAGTGACTTCAGCTCTCTACACCTCAGTTTCTCCAGCTGTAAAATGCTGCTGAGAGTGACTCCTATGTCCTATGGTTGTTGTAAGAACTAGACAAGGTGATAAATGTAAGAGCCTGGCCACCCCAGAGCTGAAGACCTGTGTTCAGACCACTGCCATCTGCATGAGAGTCTTGCTTAGTGGGGTGAGGAAGAGGAGCGCTGAGACTTGGGTAGCATCTCTAGCTGGGGGATGTCCCTAGTTTTCTTCAAGGATTAGAGAATCCCTTCTCCCTGTCTCATTATGTTTTCTGTTGCTTCTCCCCATCTTTCCCCCAATTTTTCAGAGAAAAGAAATGTTTAGGACTGGGACTGGGACCCATCCTGTTTCTTTCCAAGAAGGAAACTGAGTTTCAGGAAGCGATGCAGCCTTGCCAACGGTGCACGGCCTGTTACTGGTGGAGTGGAGGGCGCAAAGTTTCTGTATTACACTCTAAGGACATTCGCCCCTTATCAGCATCAATGACCAGATGGCGCCATCCACATCCAGGCAGCCTCGGACTGAGGAGAGAGGGGAGGTGCTGGCCAAGGGCCCACCAGTTGAAGAGAGGAGGAGTCTTCCTCACCTCATAGATATGGGATTGGGTGGTGCTGGGAATCCACGACAATTTTTTGTCACAGTAACAGTGATGTTACTTTCTATGTTCACCCTGTTTTGATCCAGGGTCTGGGCAAAGGACAGAGGGAGGCCTCCAACTCTCAGAAAAGGTCATAAGGCTCCAGGAGAGAAGGCAGCCGCAGGTGTGAGACTATGAAGGTTTTGTTAATCATGTCTTTATTCTGTATTTTTTGTGCTTTGACATCTTGGGGCATCACCTGTCCTGGAGGGACTGCACCGCCTCATGGCTAGCTAATTCCTAGGGACAGTAGACCCCTCTGAGAGAGCATCTGCAATCATCCAAGTCACAGCCCACCTGCAACCACCTCCTCTATCAGACTCTCGCACTCCAGGACACTCCAGGGCCAGGTTCCAGACCAGAAGGACAGCTCCTATGTCCCAGAGGCTGCTGGAATTATCCACACAAGCCAATACAAATGCCTGCTTACCTATCCCACCTGTTCCTTCTCAGGGAAACCGTGATAATGACCCCACTTAATGTTTTTGCTCCCTCTGCTTCCCAACCAACCCTGGGGCTTCTCTGTGTGGTCTCGTGTGCCCTACCTCTTGTTTCTCAGGGACCTGTGAGTATAAAACCTTCTTCCTTCATGACAGTCATTTCCGTCATACCTGGCTAAAACAAATGTGCTGGAATTTGTTTATACAAACACCCCTTTGTATAAATAAGAGGGGTGTTTTTACAAAGCAGGGATTATGATGCTTGTTTAGAGGTTCAGAAATTTGGGACCTGGGAGTATCCTTATCACAATTATCCTTAATTATATACTTGATTCAAATCCTTTCTGATGTGGCAACGGCCCCATAAAGCCAGCAGGGAGTCCCGTCACTCATACTGAGGTCGGCCTGAATAGTCTTTGTCACCATCGCCATGCTTCTTGTTACCCTCGACACACCCAGATTGCTTGCCCAACACTGGCCACTCAAAGACTGACCCCAATGACTTCACCATGCTCCAATGTGCTATGACCAGATCTTAAGCTCCTACCCTGCATTCTTCTGCAGGGAAGGTTTTATCTGCATACTTAAAAAAAAAAAAAGAAAAGTTGAGCAGAAGATGGCACAAAATTAGTTCCTTCGACAGACAAATTTGCTCCTGAAACACTCTGCCAACCTGCTAATGAGTCGTCTTGAACCTTGCGTGGTGTTACCTCTAATTTTGCAGCCTGCTAGGATTTGAGTTCTGTGGACAGCCTCACATTTGGTTTGGAATTATAGGCTGAATTGCCGCTCACTCCTATTATTGTGCTGTCAATCTTGGATTAGCACATTATAATATGGTACACTGAATGCATCTGTTCTGTATATCACAGGCCCTCATTGTCATTTGTTGAATCATTTTGCCTTATATGATTGTTAAGCAATTATTTCATCTTGGGCAGCTTAAACTTTTGATTATTGTATACTGTTTACAGGAGATATAAAAAGATGGGGGGACAACTCCACCATCAGCCGATCTCACCTCCTGTCAGCTCCAGCGTTCGCAAATATTTATGTTGGACGGCAAAAGCTTCCTGACACCTGGCCGCATGACCCCAAATCTGAGAAAGTAGTGGTGTAAGGGGATAGAAGAGACACATCTTGACTTAAGGGCTGAAGAGTTTGCAAGCTTGCAGGCAAGGCTGTGAACAGCCACGTGGAAAATGTCCCTCGATCTGCCATTACTGCCAGTTCTTCTCGCTCCCATCCTGCAGAGAGGGCTCCCACACAGATCTCAAACCCAGGGGCCTCTTGAAAGTGAAGACGAAATGCGCCCGGCTCTACCACCTAGTTAGGAGCAGTTATGAAGGCTGAAGAGCTGTTATCTGAGATTCATAGCCCAAATCTGTGAGAGACTCTCCTAATTAATAAGACACGGAAGACTAGAAAGTTGCTAAAACTACCTGGCAGGGCTTGGAGCCCGCTGTCACCACCACGATGATAGCACTCCTCTCTTCTCCTATTATAATGTCAGGGTGTGCGTTCTCCTCTCCCAGAGGGACAGCGAGGCATGCTGGCTATCAGGTGGGAGCCAGTGCAAGTGACGCCTAAGGCTGCAGGAGGACAGCTAATCACGGAAGAGCCAGTTGACAAGACTCACTCAGTTCACAACTCGTGAGAATACCAGGAAGAGGAAAAGGAGAGGGAAGAGCCTCTTCCAAGGGGCAGCTGCTGTCCCCATCCCCTCAAGCCCAGGGGCTTCCTCAGGCCTTTCTTCTCCTCTGAGCATTTTCCTACTTGTTCTGAGCCACCAATGCGAGTTTCTGCTCCCACATTTGGGTTCATCCCATTCCCTTTGCCCTTGCTGAAAAGAATTCCCTCTTTTCTCTTTGCTCATTCAAATCCTATCTGTCCTTCAAGGTATGGCCAGGGTAATCTCTTCCAGAAAGCCCCGCTCTGCAGTGCGCTCTCCACCCTGAACCACAGCGGCATTTACTATTAGATACTTAGGCAGGTTGCATCTAACAAGAGTTCGCTGCACTCCCCACCCCTCTAGCAAAGCATATATTTGTTGGATGTAAGAACAGAAGGAAGCCAGTACTCAGGCATCCAAATGAACACTTCTCACTGGTGTTCACGCAGGGTCCCCCAACGAAGCCTTCCCTGTATCCCAGGCACACTGCCTGCAAGAGTGTGGGAACTGCCTTTGGGCCAGTTTATAGGTTTACAGGTCACTCCAAGAACCTGTCTCCTTGCTTCATAGTCACAGAGCGCCTAAAGAATTGACTTACCTACCCCCCGTGAGAGACAGGCTCCCTTCTCTTCTGAGATTAACCCAGAAGGGAAGTTGCACTCATTTGTTGATCCATCCATTTCCTCACTTACTCATTCAATAATCATTTCTTCAACAGCTAAACCCTTACTAGACTATTACTGACCCCACTCCAGATTTGCTCTGTGCTAGGGGCTGGGACAGCTGAATGAACAAGCATTGCTTCCCACAAGGCATTCAGGGTCTACTTCTGCCCTTTACAGACAGACAAGATGGAGCCCAGAACCAGCGGCCAACCATGGGTTCTTACCTGGCCCATTTCTGGAGGAGGCAAAAGGCAAGTCCTCAATCCAGGCTGGTCCTCAAGATGAAATGTGATGCCGTTCACAGCCCTTTGTATCTGGGCCGCAGTTTGATAGCATCCTCTCACCCTTGGTATTGCTTAGTGCCCGGGGGACCTTGAGGATTTCTCAAATTCCCCAAGTTTAGACTTTCTTATTTTTCACATGCCGCTGGAAACAATGCCTACCTCATGTTCTTACAAGTGTTAAGTGGGAACACGTGTATAAAGCATTCAACACTCTAAAGTCTGTGATCTCACGTCAAGGCCGAGACACAGGGGCAGGGAGAGGTGTGACCCCTTTCTATTCAGAGCCATGCAGGGCTCAGCCACTTGACAGCTCTTCAGGGTGAGGCTGCAGCCCCCAAACAGCCTGCCCGGTCCAGAGCAGCAACCTGGCAGGAGTCCTGACAGCTCGGTGTGCCTGTTCTAGTTGTCCAAGCCCCTGCTCCTCACCCAGCAGCAGCTGGCATGGTGACAGGGATCTGAGACAGGGCGGCCCACCTGGCTGCGAGCTTAGCACTGGGCACACTGCCCAGAGGGTGGGGGCTCGTGGGCGGGGGCAGAGGTGAGTGATGGAGGGCATAGTTAGCAGTGCTGTCTACAGCAGGGGTCTTGTGGGAAAGGCGGAGAGGCTGAACAAGGGCCAGGGATCACCCGAGGCGGGGTGCTGCTCAAATCAGAGAGTAGAGTTGCCAGGTTGTTGTCTAATCGTGACTCATCTCTCCTTATTTTACTCCTTGTGACTTGTATTTCTTTATTTTTTAATCCTCCCAAGTTGCTGGGCCCTGCAAAAACTCCTAGTATATTTTTATATTTACCAAGTAAAGTTTTATGATGTTCTCTAGCATTTTATATTTTATTCTCTTAAAAAAAAAACCCTCTGAAATATCTCTGGAGGATGAACACACACACACACACACACAGACGCACGCTGGGAACAGTAGCTGCTCTGGAGGTAGAGAACCGAGTGGGAAGGAGACCAGCTTTTCATGATGACCCTTATTGATACACCCATTAGCTCCAAAAACAAATTAATAACAACAATAAAAAGGGAGTTAGTGCTCTAAGTTTAATCACTTTGTACTCACTTCCAGTTAATTGTGTTTCCGATGTGGCGCCCTGCACAGGATTCCTCACATGTTCTTTAGGACATAAGCCCTTGGGCGTAGGACCAAACCCACTTCTAAAAGGATAGGCCACAGCAGAACCCACGGCCTTGGCCTTGGCCACTGCTCTATATGTGAAGTGGTTGTGGGTTCTGTCCATCTCCAGGCAGACACTGAATCCCTTGTTGGCTGAGCCACATAAGCCTGCTCAGGGGCAGGAACACCAGCTCTGTGCCCTGTATTTCCAACAAGGATCTCATACACTGCTATGGAATGAATCCTCCTGAACCATTATTTTTATGCTATTCATGTGCCCAGAAACCTACAATGCCTCCCTTCTGTCCCCACAGGGTCTCGCTCCCTGGTAGGTGTCAGAGGCCCCTGCCACCAGGCTCTCACGCCCAGTTGGCTGGCCGCTTCCTCACTTCTGTCCAGCACATGGCCAGGACTCGTCTTCTCCATGTCAAGAAGTGCTGGGCTCAGGATCCCTTTGCCTGATTCTACCTTCTAGGAGTTCTTGTCTCTCCCCTTTCCTGACTGACCCTGGGCTAACTTCTTCCCAAGAAGACCTCCTTCTTCCAAGGAGAGGAAAAGAGAAGCTGTAGAAGGGAGAGATAGCAGGAGGCAGAGACTAGGCCATCAGAACCTATAGGAGCCCCCTCAAAATCCAGAATGAAGGGACTGAGAATAGGAAGGTGAACTTTGGGGAAAGACCCCAACCTCTACCAGGAGAGATGCTACTGTATTCTTCTTTCCACTCCAAGGCTCTGGGGAGATGGTAAGTGGGAGAGAAAATTAAAGGCAAGAGAAGTCTAAGGAAGTCGTCAAAGCACAGCCAGGAGAACAGAACCCTGAAAAAAAGGAGGTAAAAGGTAATGCCGTAAATTACAGCTTAAAAGCCTCGTTTTGGGCAAATTGCTTTTTAACAAGCAGACAAGCTCTATCAATAGCATCTACCGTATGTTTTTATAAAGTGCAGAAATATGTTTTTAAAAGGCCAGTAAATAAAGTTCCTATCGATTTGAACTCAAGTGTAATCTGTTTTTCTGTCTGCCACCAACACTGGTAATAAAGCAGAATCATGTAATACGGTATTTCAGCTAATGTGACTATACATCACTGCGGGGCCGCCCTGCTTGGTGGCGATCTATCATTTTCTATTGGTATTGCTTAGCTGCAGAATTTATAAACTTGCTCCAAATTGATGCAATGTTCAATTTTCTTTTCCAATTTATTTTTGGTTGAGCCAAGCAATATTGAGGTCTCTGAGCAAGCTGCTGAGCACTACCAGATGTTACCTGGAAGACCTTGTGCTACTTGACAGCAGTATGGAGAACAGAAGCCAGGACTCACCACTCTCCACAGGCAAAGAGATGGAAGGCCCTGGAAGTGGATGAGTGATGGAGGAGAGGTAGGTTCCTGCCCGGGGGACCCAGCAACAACTGCACTCTGGGGTACCCAGGAATGGAAAGGGGTGAAGGGTAAGAGAACATTCAATAGAGAAACCACAGCAACAAACATGCAAGAGTCTGAGAATTTCACAAAGATGCAGATGCTGGTGGAATTGGTCTGGATGACACCTGCGACTGTATTTCCAACAAGTGGCCAGGCAATGCCAGTGCTGCTAGCCCACACTTTGGCCACACATAGCAATGCTCTAAAATTTTAGCAGGTTTTTCTCTTAAGCATCCTAAAGTCATAGATTTACAAATCTCAGAACTGAAAGGCCCCTATGAGAAATTTGGAGCACTCTCAGTCTTCACTGGGAAGATATTATTGGCTCTGTTTTTCAGACTCCCTGCCCCATGCCCCGGTAGCACTGTTGGGCACACCTGTGTCACTCCACTTGCCGCATCACACTGTGCCATCCACTGGACAGTAAGTGTTAAGAGATCATTGGTGTTCAGAGACTGCCTGGCAGGTGGCAGGCAGTAGTGCAGTGAGGTAGAAAGAGTTGGGAATTAGATAACATGGATTCAAATCCTGAGTCCACAACTTACTGGCCAACATGCTTGAGTTTCTTTGCCTTCCTGAGCCTCAGCTTCCTCACTAGTAACTTAGGAATAAAGTTCTTCCCTCAAAATATACCTGTTTTATTAAATAGTTTAACATATATAGGCTAGGCACCATGGCTCGTGCCTGTAATCCCAGTACTTTGGGAGGCCAAGGCCGGAGGATCACTTGAGTCTAGGAGTTTGAGACCAGCCTCCTAAGCAACATAGCAAGATGCTGTCTCCACCAAAGGAAAAAAGAACACAACAGATACAGTGCACTGACTTTGACATAACACCAAATGTGCATTAAGGGTCTCAGCCTTGCATATTTATTCAGTATATACTTGTCAAATGAATGCTTATGTGGTAGTCAAGAGAGGAAAGTATAAGGGGCTCACACTAGATAATAGAGCAGGAAGAAGCCAGGGCAGAGGGCAGGGTGGGAACGATGGACCGGCTCCTCCTGCTCTCAGCCCAATCTCACTTGCTTTCTCCCACAGCCTCCCTCCCCCCAATGAAACACAAGTGACAAAAGCATGAAATGTTCTTTTTGGCCTCTTCGGCTGGTGTCCTTCATGCCACCCAGAGGGTAAAGCTGTTTGGGGAACCAGGAGTCTAGGCGTAGGGATGACAATATGGTTAGGTGTGGTACGGTCTCTAATGTACCCTGAGTTCCTGGTGACCCTGATATAGTTCAGGGTTATGGAAGCAAACGTTTCAGTGACTCAGAACGATCTCAGGAGCTAGCTAAGGCCTTAGTGAAGTTCACGTAGGAGGGTCTAAGCTGGGATTATAACCGGGTCTTCTGAGCCCTCTGTACTATTTTTCCACTATAGATCATAGTCTCGCTCATAGCTGAAGAAACCAAGGACTAGAGGGACTAAGAATCATACTTAATTAAACCATACGAGAAATGGAACTTTAGTAGTCAACCTATTAAATGCTAAAATATCTGAAATATGCAATATTTTTTCTGAATTATTTTTAAATGACATATAAGAGGTTTTTTTTTAACCTGTGGCAAAATACACATAGCATAAAATCTACTGCCTTAATAATTTTTAAAACGATCTCATTGACTTCTTTCTTTATTGAGACAGTTTTACTCTGTTTCTCGGGCTAGCATACCATGGCCTCAGCCTAGCTCACAGCAACCTCAAACTCATGGGCTCAAGCAATCCTCCTGCCTCAGCCTCCTGAATAACTGGAACTATAGGCATGTGCCATTGTGCCCAGCTAATTTTTTCTATTTTTAGTAGAAATGGAGTCTCACTTTGCTCAGGCTGGTCTTGAACTCCTGAGCTCAAGCTATCCTCCCACCTTGGCCTCCTAAGATACTAGGATTACAGACATGAGCCACCATGCCCAGCCAATAATTTTTAAGTGTTCAGTAGGGTGAAGTGCATTTACATTGCTGTATAATCAGCACCACCAACCATCTCCAAAACTCTTTTCATCTTACAAAATAAAAACTTCACTCCCATTAAACAACTCCCTATTCCCCCAGCCCCCAGCTTTGGAAACCACCTGCTACTTTCTGTCTCTATAAATTTGACTCTAAGACCTCATTTAAGTACAGGATTTGTGTTTTTGTGATTTGGCTCATTTTACTTAGTATAAAGTCCTCAAGGTTCACCTACGCTGCCGAATATGTTAGAATTTCCTTCCTTTTCAAGGTAGGAAATGTTTTATTATAGCTGGGTCAGTCACTTCCACCTTTTGCCTATTGTGAATAATGCTGTTATGAACAGGGGTGTGCAGATATCTCTTTGGGGTCCTGCTGTTAATTCTTTTGAGTACATACCCTTAAGTGGAATTGCTGGGTCATATGATAATTCTATTTTTAATTATTTGAGAAACTGCCACACTGTTTTCCATAGGGAGCTGCACCATTTTTCATTCCTAACAGCAGGACACAAGGGGTCCAACTTTGCTACAATACATTATTTTCTATTTTTTTTAAATTTATTTAGGCTCAGCGTCTGTGGCTCAAGCGGCTAAGGCGCCAGCCACATACACCTGAGCTGGCGGGTTCGAATCCAGCCCGGGTCCGCCAACAACAATGATGGCTACAACCAAAAAATAGCTGGGTATTGTGGCGAGTACCTGTGGTCCCAGCTACTTGGGAGGCAGAGGCAGAAGAATCGCTTGAGCCCAGGAGATGGAAGTTGCTGTGAGCTATGATGCTACAGCACTCTACCGAGGGTGATGGCTTGAGGCTCTGTCTCAATAAATAAGTAAATAAATTTTTAAAAAATTATTTATTGTCAACACATTATTTTCTATTTTTAAAAACTTATTTATTAATGGCCATGTTAATAGGTGTGAGGTGGTATCTCATCACAGTTTTGATTCTCTCATCTTTAGGGAATGATAGTGGTGTTGAACATCTTTTCATGTGTTTTTTGGTCATGTGGATATTGAATTAGGAGAAATGTCTATTCAGGCCTTTGGAATGATTTGTTGTTGTTACAGTTCTTTATATATGCTGGATACTAACCCCTAATCAGACATATGATTTGCAAATAGTTCTTCCTATTCCATAGGTTGCTTTTTCACTCTACTGATTGTGTTCTTTGATGCACGGCTTCTGATTCCTTATTGAAATAGGGTCTTGCTCTGTTGCATGGGCTAGAGTACAGTAGTACTGGAACCTCAAACTCCTGGCTCAAGAGATCGTCCTGCTTCAGCCTCCTGAGTAGCTGGGACTACAGGCTTGCACCACCATGCCCAATTAATTTTTGTACAGACAGGGTCTCTGTTGCCCATGCTGCTCTTGAACTCATGGCCTTGAGTAATCCTTCCACCTTGGCTTCCCAAAATATTAGGATTACAGATATAAGCCACCATATCTGGCCATAAATTTTTAATTCTGATGTAGTCCAATTGGCCTACCTGTGTTTAATTGCCTGTGCTTTGGGTGTCATATACAAGAAATCATTCCCAAATCCAATGTCATGGAGCTTCTCCCATATGTTTTCTTCAAAGAGTTTTACATAATAATTTTAGCTTTATATTTAGATCTCTGATCCATTCTGTGTTAATTTTTGTATGTCATCAAAGATAAGGACCGTAGGTTATGTTTTAATACAAATATTTCCCATATTATTTTTACTATCACTGTACTCTAACAACATAATACCAATTTAAAATTCCACAATTTAGGAGGTAACATGTTTGCCAAAGAGTGACAGGAACATTATCAAAAATAAAATTGACACATGGAAATAAGTCTATATTTCCTAGATTGAACTTCTAAAATTTTGTATATGCTTTTCTCTCCATTCAGGCAGGGTTTTTGTTGATTTGGGTTTTTTTTGTTTTTTTTTTAAGACGGAGCCTCAAGCTATCCCCCTGGGTAGAGTGCCATGGCATACAGCTCATAGCAACCTCCAACTCCTGGGCTCAAGCAAGTCTCCTGTCTCAGCCTCCCAAGTAGCTGGGACCACAGGCGCCCGCCACAACGCACGGCCATTTTTTGGTTGCAGCCATCATTGTTGTTTGGCGGGCCCGGGCTGGGGATTCGAACCCGCCACCTTAGGTGTATGTGGCTGGAGCCTTAGCTGATTGAGCCACAGGCGCCGAGCCTGTTGATTTGTTTTTTATCATGACTCACAGATATGTTACCTTGGACAAGCTACTTACTTTTCTCAGCCTTAGTGTCCTGATAAACAAATGAGATGAAAATGTCTTAAGCCTCCTAGGTCTGTGATGATAGATGAGGTTCACGTATACACTGTGTGTTCAGGAAAGATTAGTTTCTTTTGGTCTGTGAGCTCTAACTCCAAGCTTCACCTTGAACATGCCACTCTTTTGACCTTCTTTAAAGTACTGAGTAAACATCAAGCAGCTTCAAGGCCCATCTCTTCCAAGAAATCTTCCCTGACTCAAGCTACTCATTCTAGTCTTCCCTTTCTTTGCATGTCCTTGGTACATGGAAAAGTTTTTGTGTGACTTATGGCACACAAAACCAGCACAGGAAGGCTGTCTTGCTTCTAACATGATGGCAGTGAGTGTGGTTCAATGGGTTAAATGAGTGTTGGGCAACCCAGAAGACCTCAGGCTGCTAAGTCATAGCTTTAGTACCAATTTAATTTGGAATGAGAAGAAATTCAAATTTCTTGGGCTTCAGTTTTAATAGCTTAAAAACAGGCATGATAATATATCATTGTGACACTAATGAAATGATAGTTTGGAAAAACACTGAGATAATTTTCTTTGTAAAGGCTAAAAGAAAGAAAATAATTTCAAATGGGGATAACATCAAGGATTCTTAACTTTTATTTATTTATTCTTTGGAGACAGAGTCTCACTATGCCACCCTCAGTAGGGTGCCATGGCATCATAGCTCACAGCAACCTCAAACTCTTGGGCTTAAGTGATTCTCTTGCCTCAGCCTCCCAAGTAGCTGGGACTACAGGTGCCCGCCAGAATGCCCAGCTATTTTTTTTTGTTGTTGTAGTTGTCATTGATGTTTGGCAGGCCCAGGCTGAGTTTGAACCCACTAGCTCCAGTGTATGTGGCTGGCGCCCTAGCTGCTGAGCTACAGGTACCAAGCCAATTCTTAACTTTTAAAATCCTAGAGCCCTAAAGAGAATCCAGGGGGGAAAAATGCATGGACTCCAGAAAATAGTTTGCAAAAGTAAATTCTCAAATAATTCTGGAGGCTTACAGATTCTCCAAAGACTAATCAGGGTCTGTAGACTATTAATGAACCCCAGGCTAGGTTCTGTATAACTGAGCATAACAGCAATAAAATACCTGCTGTGTGCTATTTCTGTCTTAGCATTTGCTTTTCTTTCTTTCAAATCTCTAAAGCTTGATACTTCCATAGGGTAGCTGACTCCTAATACCAAATGCTTAGAGGTGAGACTAGAATATTATCAATAACAATGTCACATTAATTCCTTTTGCTGAAGGATGTAACTGTACAGAGTGGTCCCTGCTTTTGCTATTATCAGCTGAAGACCTACAGACCACCCCATGATGGAGCCCAGGCACCCAGGGCCCTTCTCCATCTCTAGGACGCCTCACTGTCAAGAGTTCCACTCTCTCTAGAGACTTCCTGCTCATCACATGAGGACGTATCCGATGATAAGCTCCACGCAAAGAACTATTAATAGGACACAAAGTAAAAAAGGAATCTAGACTTGTTTAGATAAATCATGGCTCTGTGCATTTCCATCCAACTTCCCACATTCACCCCATCCCTGACTCAAGCTCTTCTTTTCCAAGTGGCTATGATGCCTGGCACTCCTCCTGCAAGCGCACCCTCCTGAGCTGCACAGACTGGAAGCTGAAAGCTGCATTTTCCAGAACTCCCTTGCAGTTAGGGCTCTGTATGCAAATTCAGTGTTACCAATGGGATGGACTCATACAACACAGTGAGGTGAAGGCCATCTCCTACTTCCTGAGCTGGTGCAGTGGTACAGACTGTTGGGTTCTTCTGCAGCAGTTTCCCAGTGTTGGCATCAGTTTAATGGGTTTGGCATTCAATGTTCTCAGGTCTAGTTATGAACATGGCTGGAGTTGAAAGGCCCTTGAGGGAGAGTTGATGGCAGCTTCCTGATCCTTGGATTGTAGTCATTGTGTGTTTTTGAAGTCAACAGCACCCTCATGGTCCCCCAGTTTCCTCACTGGAGCAGAGAAAGCAGTACCTCTGGTAAGCCAGGTTGCTGGTTTTATTCCTGGTGGAGTCATTCTTGGAGGCCTAAACTACAGCCTGCTTCTCAGCCCACCTTATAATTTTGTAAGCACTCAATTTCCTGTATTAACTACTTTTCTGTATAAATCACCTAGAGTGTGGTTTCAGTTTTCTGCAAGTAAACAGTGACTGACCTAGTGTTTTGGAACTAGAAGAGGCTGCAAGCAAGAGACCCTCATATTTGGGGTTGGTTATCTGCCTAGTTGGATGTGAAGATAGGTCTTCTGGTTCCAGCCAAGATGGAGTAATATCAGGAACCAGACTTACTTTACCACCTAAAACAACGAAAATACTAAACAAAATATGTAAAACAATGGTTTGCAGACTTTGAATTTCAGGTAGTGCTGGACAATGATCACTGAAAGAGGGGAGACAAATAAGGGGAATCTTACAATCACCCCAGGTTAATGCCTGGATAGAGTTTCTAGGCAACGATGCAGGTAGCGAAAATCCAGAGAGACTAAGTTATCCTGAGTTAAAGAGATAGAGCTAGAAGTCTAGCGTTCACAGGGCAGAGACAGTTGTACAGAGCAAGCGCTCTGAAAATTTAGAAGACTCCTTGAGTCTCCAGCTAAGTACAGATTAGCACATACATACAAGGGAACTATTTGAGTCCAGGAAAAGAGCTCCCCAAAAGAAACAGGGAAAAATCTTCAGGACTCACACAGGGCTGGGAGTAGTTTGTATTCCTATCAGGCACAGTAAAAGACCTTCCTAATTCCTGGGGCAGCAGGTAGAATATTCAGCAGTGGGACAAAATTAGCCTAGAAAAAGGATGCTCTTATCCCATCCACCAAAGCTTAAAAGCAAGCCTAAAAAGGCTCAACTATTTTCAGTGAACCTAACTACACAGTAGAACAAAGCTCAGGAACAGATAAGAATAAAAGAATATTTCACACCTAATGAAGTAAAAATTTACAATGTCTGCCACCTAAGAAAAAATTACTAGACATACAAAGAAGCAGTAAAATAGAAACCATACAAAGACAAAAATCAATCAATAGAAATAGACCTGGAAATGACACAGGTAATAGAAGTAGTACACAAATACATTAAAATAATTATTATAACTATATTTTGCATGTTCAGGAAGATGTGGGATTGGTTAAATATTCCCAGAAACATGGAAAATATTCTTTTTTTTTTAAATTAAATCATAGCTATGTACATTAATGTAGTCATGGGATACAATGTGCTGGTTTTATATACAATTTGAAATATTTTAAATATTTTCATCAAACTGGTTAACATAGCCCTCATGGCATTTTCTTAGTTATCGCGTTAAGACATTTATATTCTACATTTAGTAAGTTTCACATGTACTCTTGTGGAAAATATTCTTTTTTTTTTTTTTTTTTTTTGAGACAGAGCCTCAAGCTGTCCTCTTGGGTAGAGTGCTGTGGCTCACAGCAACCTCCAACTCCTGGGCTCAAGTGAGTCTCCTGCCTCAGCCTCCCAAGTAGCTGGGACCACAGGTTCCCGCCACAACACCTGGCTATTTTTTGGTTGCAGCCATCATTGTTGTTTGGCGGGCCCAGGCTGGATTTGAACCTGCCACCTTGGGTGTACATGGCGCTGGCGCCTTAGCCACTTGAGCCACAGGTGCCGAGCTGGAAAATATTCTTAAAAGACCCAAATCAAATTTGAAGAGATAAAAATTTCATTATCTATGAAAAATATGCTGGATGAGATTTAACAGAAGATTACACAGAATAACATATTAATGAAGTTGAAGACATAGCAATAAAAACTTTCCAAACTAAAACACAGAGAAAAAAAAGACTAGAAGAAATCCAGAAGTGGTGTCTGACATTAAGACTGCAGAATTACCACCTGTTCATGGCCTCAGTGGGTCTCTTGTGGGATAGGGCACTGCTTTGGGAAAGATGGGACCCTGTGAATTGAGATGGTGGAATTTGATAACTGAACCTCAACCTCCAGTGAGCCCTCCTTTCCAGAAGCTTCCCTTCCTCCTTGAATCCTGCCTTGCAAGAGCATCCTTGTCCTTGATGTCCAGGCTTCTGCCCCTCGCTGATCCTGACCTACAGTAAAATTTCAGCATATCCTATGGAGATGGGTACAAAATCAGATTCTGAAACAGTAGACTTCCGCACCAAAACAGCTATTTTTTTTCTTATATGAAGTGGCAGAAATCTGAGAAATAAATAATAATGTGCTACATCAGAGAGCAAAGAAGATCATTCTTGACTGGACCATATTGATCAATATAGATTCTGGATCCAAAGTACTAGCTGGATCATCCGAGTATGGTTCTGTGCTTGGTGGGTTATCTGATGACTGCTGAACTCAATGGTATCCTCTAGTAAATAAAGCTTGATATAATATGTAAGGAATCTAAATACCAAGGGAGTTACAGAAATGTTGGAGTGGGTTTATCTTTGAACATATCTCCTTCACGAGCATTTATAAGTACTTTGGTGAAGGAGCTGCCAACATTAGTTTTTTCTTAATCATCTTCAGAGTTTACCTTTGATTTTCAGCATTTTGACCATGATAGGTCTAAGTGATTTTCTTTTTTAATGAAAATTCTGATTGATATTCTCGGTGGTTTGTTGCTGTTCATTACTTCTGAAAAGTTCTTGGCCATTATCTCTCAAATATTTCTTTGACCCTGCTCTTATTTTTTTAATGACACTCCAACTATATGTATGTTAGACCACTTTGTTTTGTCCCACAGTGCTTGTGTGACCCCTACAGTCTTTTGTTCTCTTTGTTTATTTAGAGGTTGTTTGTGGGGGTTTTTTTGTTGTTGTTGTTGTTGTTGTTGTTTTGTAGACACAAGTTCTCCCTTTGTTACCCAGGCTGGTCTCGAACTCCTGGCCTCAAGGGATCCTTCCTCCTCAGCTTCCCAAAGTACTGGGATTACAGGCATGAACCACAACACATAGCCTATTTAGATCATTTCTATTGCTCTATCCTCAAGTCCACTGATTCTTTCTTCTGCTATGTTTAATTTGCTGAAAAGTAACCTGTCTAGTTTCTAGGTTTGATGGAAGTTCTGCCTTTTTTGCCAGATTATCTCAAGAAGATGAGTCCTATCCCTCAGCCCAGCCTCAGTGGCATGCTCCCTGCTTACCACAGGCAGCCTGTCTGAGCCCCCAGTCACTCCCTACCCAGTGCCCCCTCTGCCCTGGAGTGGGTCTGATGTGTGGTATAAGACAGCTGTCTTAAAGTTTCTAGTAATATAGTTGAAGAGGGGAGCCATGTCCCCAAACCTCAGATCCTGCCATAGGGTGAGACAAGGGTCTTTGGAACGTAGAGCGATATGGGAGCCCAGAGGAGGAAGCTGTGCTAATCTGGGGGGAGAACTAGGGAGTGGAGCTTGGGAAATCCCCCTCGTAGCCCAAGTGTGATAGAATGGTGGGCACTGGAGCAATGCACAGTTCAGGGCTAACACCCACTGATAACAAGGGGATGCTGAGCTCTACCCCTGCTGACTTGTCAATTCTCACTCCAGGGGCTACTTGCCCAGTGGCTGCAGTGTTCAGTGGAAACAATGTCAGAACTCCATGCTTCTTGCCAAGAGTAACCCTCAAGCCAAGTGGAGCCTCCCCTGGTTTCCTCTCATCACCCCAGGTTCCTTCCACTTCCCCACATGAGTTTCATGGGGCCAACTCAGGTGTACTCCTACGCTCACTTTCCTAATATTTTGTCCAGGCAACTTTTCCCGGTTCTGGATACCTGGAGAATCACATCACCTATTTCACTTGCCCATCTGTCCCTGGCCTCTTTTACTACTTCTCAAGCTGAGGATCGGCAGCATACAGACTCCCCCGCTGCCTCACTGGCCACTGGTGGAACCAGCATCACATAGAGCTCAAGGAGGCAACAGTTTAGGAGATGGCAGAATCCCAAAGTGCCTCAGCTCTCTCACCTCTTGACATATAGATGCCTCAAAATCCATAATTAATTCCCTTTTTCTTTAGCTCATTGGGCCTCAATTTATATTGAAGTTTCTCTTTCTCTCTCATTACAATATATATAGTATATATAATATATATAGGATATTTGAATATTTTTATATATAGTATATTTAGATTATATTGCTAAATAAATATGTAAAATAGATAATATATCTATATCTATACCTATCTATATATACGTGTGTGTATATATACACACACACAAAATATCCGAATATACTAAGGCTTCACATAAAGACATTGAGATGAGGAAAAGATTTTTTTAAAATATGGGAGAAACACTCCAAAGTGAGTAAAATCTATATATTTTTTTCCCTGCCACTTGGGAAAATGTAGCCTCTTTTCTCCTCTTTCTCCTTTTCCTTTAAATTTAAGACCATTCAGCCTCTCATCATGCAAAGTCCCTGGGGACAGCTAACATTTTAAGCTGCTATCAGTTAGCACATGTGATGTGATGTGATGTGCTCAGAAGCACAGATACAAATGGGGGAGAAGAGGGGAACGAGAACAGGGATGCTGCCACATCCAAGGAGAAAAGAGATGGAGGATTGAGGCACCGAAGACAAACTCTTTCATGATCTTGCCCAAGCCTATCTCCACCATTTGACTCTCAAGAATTAGCTCTCTGGGTTCAGGTTGCATAAAAAGATCATAAAGAATTCTGTTGTTCTTATTGGAATCTTGCAATAGCCTTAGTATTAATCCCACTTTATAATTGAGAAAACTGGCTTGGAGAGGTAAGTTTCAAATGCATTTCTATTCCAACCTAACTGTATCCTTTGAACCTCAGATTTATACAAATATAGACGCACACTCAATATCTCTCCCTGGATGGCTGGTAACACCTTACACTAGCCACGTCCAGACCAGGACCACCAAGCTTTCCCTCCCATCTCCTAAACTTGCTCTCTCTCTGCCTTTCCCATCTATTACAAACTAAACTGTGTCTCCCAAAATCCATATGCGTATATTGAAGCCCTAACCCCCAAAATGATGATATTTGGAGGTGATTAGGTCATGAAGATGGGGCCCTCATGATGGGATTAGTGCCCTTATGACAGTAGATACCAGAGAGCTTGCTCTGTCTCTCTACCACAGTGAAAAGGCAGCCATCTGCAAGCCAGGAAGGGAGCCCTCACCAGGAACCGAATCTTGCATTTCCAGCATCAAGACTATTATAAAATAAATGCCTGTTGTTTAAGCCACTCGGTCTATGGTATTTTGTTACCACAGCCCAAACTGATTAAGACATCATCTCAACAATGTAACTTTATTTTCCCAATCGCCAATCTAATATGCAGGCGTCAATAAAAGTGCTCTAAGCTCCGGTTTGGGGGCAGTTTAGAAAGACAAACCACAGTTCTTACACAAGAGAAATGTTCCCCTCATGCCCAGCCCTCTCTTCTCGGGTCTCTTTTCTTTTCAGGAGTTAGTAAGTCCTTCTCAAGGGCCTGCAATTAAGAGGAAATTTGTGATTGAAACCCAGGTCGAAGGGCAAGGCAGGCTAGATAGCCCTGTGGGAAAATAAAGCGGGGAAGTTTGAGGGCCTGATCCCTCAGGAGGCTTCCTCATTGCCCAGCGGGGAGGAGTTCCGGAAGGCAGAGAGGGTCTCACCATGGAAACTAGACTGGGCAAGGAAACTGAGCCCAAGGATCCCTTTCTTAATCTCAGCTGCGGATATTTCCAAGGAAGTGTGACTTGGTTCTTTAGAGGCCATTGTTCTAGCAGGCAGTACAGCAGTGGCGGCTGAATTACCACCTCTGGAGCTCAATAGTTATGACCTGAGGCAAGGTACACACCTGCTTCCTCATTTGGAAACTATGGATAATAATAGGACCTACCTCATGACATTGTTGGGGAGAGTAATAGATGACAATACGAAAAGTACCTAGGACAGTGCCTGACATAGAGTTAACTCCACTCCTTTTCTCTGGAGGTAGGAAAGCTGCCCTAAGTGGACTGCACACAGACCCATAGAGCCAAGGGCTGCCATCATTGCCCTTTCTCCATCCCAAGGCCCTCTGGGCAAGTGCCAGCTCCTCTGCAGGGAGCCTTGCTCCATGGAAGAGCAGAGAGAGTGGCTCCCATTTCCCTGTCTGAGGATCCCAAGGTAATCATATGAGGGAGCTAAGCCTCCAAAATCATTAATTCTGAAAAGCCCAAGTAGGATAAGGAACCTGCTTTAGCAGGTGGCAAAAAGTGTGTTTCTCAGTGTTCCTGCTTGGGGAGGTTCTTTGGGTGCACTGTTTCTTAAACTTAAGCTTCTTAAGCCTGAAACACCTGCGACTCACCCCGTTAGCCTGGTGTCTGCTGAGCAGCACCTGGGTGGTGGTGCCATTTATCTGGGGAAAGTGGCTGGCACTCCTAGCCGGGTTGGGGATGGAGAGAAAAGGGGTGTTGGGTACCCAATGCTAGAAGGGAATTAAAATATTGCAGAAAAACTGCAGAATTTGTATGGGTACTACTTTTTACTTGTCAAAGAGCTTTCATGGGCATTATGCCATATGAACCATCTAATAACTCTGGGACAGCAGGGATAGGCAGGAAAGATTGATAAGCCCACGTTATGCATGAGAAGATCCAGAAAGTGAAGAGGTTAACCTCCTGACCCCTGGTCACCAGGAGAGTAACAACAGGATCTTTTTTTTTTTTTAACAACAGGATCTTAACTCAAAGGGAGTTAGAGGAGAATGTTCAGGAAACCCGGCTTCTAGTTTGGGCTCTGTCATCCATCCCCCACCTGCCGGACCCTGGGCAAGACCCTTGACTTCTCTATGCCTCAGGTTTCTGGGGAATCTACTGCCGCCTCCCGCCACAGGACCACTACGAGCTGAGGCGAAGGAATGTGAAGCATGGGGGGAGGGGAGCCCCCTCTCTCCGAATAAGTCACGTTTCCCAAGACACAGCCGAGTATGGGGAAGGGTGTGGAGATAGGAGATGATGTTCAGTGAGTACCTTCTATGGGAAATCTCTGCGCTTCTGATTCTCTCGGTACCCCACAGAGTAGATGTTATTATCCGCTCTTATTGATGAGAGAGCTGAGGCTAAGACGAGAGAGCTGAAACGTAACTAGGTTAGGTGGGTACAGAATTGGGATCAGAACACAGCTCTGCCTTTTTGAACCTACACAGCTCGGGTTCTGACTGTCCCTTGCTGCCTTCCTGGGCCCCACCTCTGCAAGATACCCAGGGCTCCTAAAACTCAGGAGCTTGACTCACGCCCTCATTTTGAGCCTATTTACGCTTGGTTTAGACATAATTCTGACATGCTTGTTTATCAGGTTTCCCATCCAGCCACAAATTAGAAGAACCATAAGGACACTATTCATCTCTGATGGCAGCAAGAAGTGACAGATGACAAGAGGAAAATAAAATTTTAAAAAGTAAGGTTTGTAGTTTCGGATGCTTTTGTGAAGAAGCAGATAGCCCTACACATTTTCCCGATCGTAGATATTACTGTGAGTGATCTAAGATTTCTGCCTTCCTTTACAAATATGCAATAAAGTCTATATTCCCAGGGCAGGCCCGGCTCCAGAAAAAGAACCTCCACATAGGATGGGACAGCTCGTGAAACAAAAGGTGCAACATGTATTCACTGAAGACTTGGAGACAATAAAGGGGAAGGAGCTGAAAGAGAATGATATGAAACCAGATGATCTGGGGCAAAACAGCCACCGGCCTGTCACTTACACCATCAGTGGACATGGGTCAGAAACTTGCCGTGTGCCAGCACCGTACTAGGCCCAGGGGATCCAACTGTGAAGTTGACTGACTCTCTCTCTGCCCTCTTAAGACCACCTCGGTCTTGCAGGAATTTTGTTAATCTTCAGCTTCTGATCCCAAGGGAGGGACATCTGCCCTCTCTGGGCCAGTCGGCCTTTGTGTGGCTGAAGTCATCTTCAATTCCATGCACGGCCACCCTACTCTCTACACTGTCCAGCACGACTCAGACAACCCCCAGAGTTCTATGTCCCAGTTCTAGATGATGGACAACTAAGGGCAACCTCCTCCTCAGGGCAAACCCAGACTTACCTGGAGTATCCCGGGCTGGGGCTCTGAAGTCTGTGTAGGAGCCCACTGACAGAACCCTGTTGTTACCTAAGTCAACAGCTCTTGCCACCGAAAAGAAATGCTTACGCATAGTGAGGTACCTGAGGTGTTTGTAAGGATGCCTTGGACTTGGATTGCATCTCACTCTGATGGTGCCTTCTGCTCCCACAGCTTAAAAGAGAATAACCCCAGAAACTTTGAAATGTGAAGAGCAGGACTTATTTATCCACAATTTGAGAGCCAGTTGTGATGTCGAGATTAAAAACACAAATTTGGGGACT
>CAUYQV010135927.1:0-13908 GCA_963574575.1 Galagoides demidoff | reverse complement strand
CTCAAGCTATCCCCCTGGGTAGAGTGCCATGGCATCACAGCTCATAGCAACCTCCAACTCCTGGGCTCAAGCCAGTCTCCTGCCTCTGCCTCCCAAGTAGCTGGGACCACAGGCGCCCACCACAACGCCCGGCTATTTTTTGGTTGCAGCCATCATTGTTGTTTGGCGGGCCCGAGATGGGGATTCGAACCCGCCACCTTAGGTGTACGTGGCTGGCGCCCTAGCCGATTGAGCCACAGGCGCCGAGCCTTATTCCTCTTTCTGTTACAGTCTTCTATTTTCATTGATTTATAGGACTTTTAATATTCCATGTATATTCAGTCTTTTTAAATTGCCACATGTAAGGTAAATATGTTTACGGAAGCTTTATGACTTACTCCAAAATGTGGACTTAAAATTTTTAATCTTGGGCTTATTATATGGTGCTGTAGTGAGGATGAAATCAACATAATGCTTATGAAATTCTTACTGCAGGACCTGAATATAGTCAGTGCTTTAAAAAGTCACTTTTTATAAGTGTTTTCTTGCAATTTCCTTTATGGTATCATTGATGGGTGTCTGTTTCTTTTTTCTTTTTTTTTTTAGTTTTTGTCAAATAGCCTCCTAATACTTTCTCCCACTGTGACTTGAAAGGTCTTGTTTGCCCGAAGATTATACTTATATTCTCCTGTATTTACTTTGGACTTTTCCTTTTCTTTCTTTCTTTTTTCCTAAGAGTCTGAGCCCTTAGCTCTGATTGCTGTCCCCACACTCCCTGCAACCCTTTGCCTTCTCTCCTTTGTAGCTGAGCCAGCTCTCTGCTTGTTGCCTGCAGCTGCAGGTGGCTGGGACACTCCCCACCATGCCCCACGCCATGTGATGCTTGCCTCAAATTTGCAGGGAGCCCACAGCTGACCCTGCCTTCCTAAATCTCACTCCCCACTCCCTCAGATCTCACTATGTACTTCTCCCCTCACACCTCAAACTTTCCACTCTCAACTAACAACTTGGGTCCCACCATCAACCAGCCTCCCCACCTGTCCCCCTTCCCCACGGCTCTGTGATCCTCCATCCGTCCTGAGTCATCACTTTCTCCCTCCTTACTGGATCATTTCTCTACATAAGACATGCTATCTTCTTAAAGGTCGCTCTTCTTTAAAGAACCTGCTGGTCTCCAGCTCCTCCTGTTCCCTCTTCCCCTTTTGATCAAAACTCCTCAAAAAGGTTGTCTCTCTTTTCCTTCTCTCTCCCCAGCCCACTCTGTTCAACCTTCTTTTTCCATTCCTAGCACTCTGCACCCCAGAATCTCTGCCTTGCCACAGACTCATCCCTCATCTTCCTCCAACTCTCAGCGACATCCCCGAGTCTGTCTCTACTGCTTGGCATAGTTTCTTCATTTGCACCTGGGTTATTCTTTTGCAGGTTATCTTCCCGACCTACAGCAGCTCTTTCTGGGTCTCTGTAGCATGTCCTCTTCTTCGAACTTGATGCATAATGAGGCGTTCCAGAATTAATTCTTAGCACCCTCAGGTTTCTTTAGCCATACTCACATCCTAGGGCGACTCAGCCACTCTCCTGATTTTAAATACTATATGCCATTAAAACTCTTAAATGTTTGCCTCTAGCCCTAATTTTGGCCTGAAATTCAAACCCACATTTTCAACTACCCAGCTGTCTAATTAACACCTCCACTTGAATACCTAACAGTACCTTGGACATAAGATGGCCCCAACCACAGGTACCCTGTACAGTTGTCCAGATGCAACTGGAAACAAGCTCATTGGCGTCAGGAAAAAGAAAGCTGGTGAGAGCTGAGTTGATCCTCAGCCTCCAGTTCTCACCCCACCTGACACCCTGGGGGTTCTGGAAGCAAGCCTCCCTCTCTGCTCCTTTTCACATGTCCCTGGGCTCCTAAGTTCTACCAAGAGCTTAGATAATAGAACTCACAAGCCAGCAGGAGCAGCTATGGGGGAAGACTAGAGTGAAGGCTGCCTCAGCTAGAATTGGCCTCTGGCATGGGGGTAAAGGAAGGCTGAGAAGTCCAGCTATGCAATCTGCTTACAGCTTTTCCTCAGTATTCTCATTCTTCTTCTTCTTCGTTTTTTTTTTTTTTTTTTTTTTTTTTGCAGTTTTTGGCCGGGGCTGGGCTTGAACCCCTCACCTCCGGCATATGGGGTCAGTACCCTCCTCCTTTGAGCCACAGGCACCGGCCATTCTTCTTCTTTTTAAAAAATAATTAAGACAGAGTCTCACTCTGTCACTCTGGTTTGAGTGCTATGGCGTCATACCTCACAGCAACCTCAAACTCTTGGGCTTGACCAATCCTGTTGCCTCAACCTCCTGAGTAGCTGGCCCTCCAGGCTTGCACCACCACACCTGGCTAGTATTTCTATTTTCTGTAGAGATAGGGTCTCACTTTTGCTCAGGCTGGTCTTGAACTCCTGAGCCCAAGTTGTCCACTGACCTTGGCCTCCTAGAGTGCTAAAATTATAGGAATGAGCCACAGCGCCCAACTCTCCTCAGTATTTTTTTTTGAGACAAAGTCTCACAATATCACCTTTGGTGGAGTGCCATGGTGTCACAGCTCACAGCAACCTCAAACTCTTGGGCTTAAGTGATTCTCTTGCCTCATCCTCCCAAGTAGCTGGGACTACAGGTGCCCACCACAACGCCTGGCTATTCTTTTGGCAGTAGTTATCATTGTTTTTAGCAGGCCCAGGACAACCACCAGTGTATGTGGCCAGCGCCTTAACCACTGAACTATGGGCACCAAGCTGCTCCTCAATATTCTTAGGATTTCTTCCTATCCGTTTAGGAGTGGAGGCCTTTTGCCTGCTGAATGCACACCTTATGCATTTAAAATAAAAATTCTTTCCCAGGAGGCTTCAAAAGCATTATATTCCCTGATGGGACATACAAGGGGATGGGACCCCCTCCGGGAAGAGCCCTCCAAAAGGATCTGTGCCCACCCTGCTGTCTCTGCAGTTACACCAGCTCTGACCTTAGACCAGTAGTAACCATACTCCTCACTGCTTGTACTCGCATTAGGGGGTTATTTTGATGAGGGGACACCAAGAAGGGAAGGACGAGGGAGACAGATAGAAGTAGCAGAAACAAAAATGCTAAGCCCGAGCTCCAAACCCACGCCCTCCTACCACCACCGGGATTTTTCCAGTGGTTGTTTTCTCCGTAGGTTTCCACGGCCCCCAGGCCTTAGGCTCACACACCCGCTGCCTGGAAGTCAGCACGCCCTGACTGTGCCGATCTCCAAAGCCACTCAGACTTGTTTTTGCACCCTCAGAAGATCAATGGTCGTGGCCGGTGTAAAATAACATCACAGGTTAGTCATCCTGGGGAGCTCTCGGCCAACTTTCTGTCTGTTTTAAATATATCAGGGCTTTGCCTGAACATAGGATTTTGGAGCAAAGTACGTTGTAAAGCCCACCTGGGCAAAGCCTGAGAGAGAGTCAGGAAATTCTCCCCGTTAGTCTCTTACACACAACAACCAATGGTTTATGTCCCCACCTTTCTCTTCCTGGGAAGGCCAGCATCTCAGATCCTTTAAACCTTCTGTGAAATCCTGCGGGACTGAGTTAGCTGAACCTTGAAAAGAAGTACACACAGACGATGGCCTTGTATGGTCTTAAGCCAGGGAAACGACTTGCAGGATGCTGAGCAGTGACTGCCCGTATAAAAATTATTTGGATGGCAGAGACTCAAACAATCTGTGCAGCCGACCACATGGTTTACAAAGGAGAGATCTGCTAATTGAACAGCATTGCTCAGCACATGGCTCGCAGCCCAGAGCATAAATTTAGCGAGATGCTCAATCCTCAGTCTATACTAGGACCCAGCTGCATAGCGGCGGGTTCTTTCCATTCCCCGTGACGATGAGGAGTAGAACACAGCAGTGCTGCCTGTCTCTGAAAGGTAATCTGCTGTGCCAAGTGAGAGCCTGAACGGTGAAACCAGACCTCTGTCTTGCCTTCCCCGTCTAGAAAGTCCATGTCACATCTCAGAAGTGCTCGCTTTCTCTGGATTCCAAGTATCCAGTGATTCAGGAGCTCAATAAGCAATTGGTTTATTGACATCTAGAGTTTGGACAAATTCCCCTTGCTCAAACTCGAGGGAACTTGGCATGAAGGTTTCTTTGTTCATTCATCAGACCAGTCCATCTGTCTGTCCACAGTGCCGCAGATCTGTCTAAGTCACAGATGGGAGGGGATTTCTGTCTGGCTTGGGTGCACTTAGCTGACCTTCATCAGAGGTCTTTGGCCTCCCTCTCTGCTCCCTCGGAATCCTTCTGGATGCTGTGTCTCCTTCCAAAAGGGTAACACTCCCAGGGGACAGGGGGCAGTCTTTCAGGGCTAACACCCAAGTTTAGGGCAAGAACTGCTGCCGGGTGTATTTTGGTCCTTCCCGTAAGTCTCACTGGCTCCTTGACCTCCAGTGCCTGGTTGCCTGGACTCTCACACCTGTCTTCAATTAGCTTATAGCTTGGTTCATATCTCACTGTGCCTATCAGTTCTCAGATTCGCAGCTGTGTTAGGGAAATACAAGAAAAAAATTTTTTATACATTTGAAACTCAAGAGCTAAAGGAACTACAGACCATCATCTGTTCTAGACTTTTGGAATAAAGCAGAGCCACTGTGTGGGATGCTTTAGGGATGGGTGTGTAGATAGAGATGATACCTTTCGTGTCCAGGTGGATGGAAATAAAGAGACATGTATTTTAAAATATAATCAACAGAACTGGTAGAAGGAAGCAGGGCTTTTGGAAGGAATGGCTGCTTTCAAGTCTAGGGCTGGAAATATAAAGAGGATCTGAGACATCTTTTGAGGTCATAAAGCAAAGAAGCCTTCTGTCTTAATCCATTTGTCTGCAATAAAGGAATACCTGGGACTGGGTCATTACAAAGAAAAAGAGGTTTATTTGGCTCACAGTTCTTCAGGCTGTACAAGAAACACGGCAGCAACATCTTCTCTGGGAAGAGCCTCCGGCTGCTTCTGCTTATAGCAGAAGGTGACGGGGAGCAGAGATCAAATTCAGATAGAGAAAGGAAGAGAGAGGGGAGGGAGACTCCAGGCTCTTTTTAACCACCAGCTCTCCCAGGAACTGACAGGGTGAGAACTCTCTCATCATCTCAAGGAAGGCCCCAATCCGTTCCTGAGAGCTCTGCCTCCATGAGCCAAATATTTCCCACTAGGAGCCACCTCCAATCCTGGTGACTAAATTTCAGCATAATATTTGGAGAGGACAAACAAACCAAAGGACAGTACCACCAAAGCCTGAAAGGATACCCACTGGTCAAAGATACGACAAGGTAAGCATTAAAAGAATTAGTGAACACGATTGATTGAAACAACGTTGACTACATAGAAACCGGGACTTCAGCATCATCGTCACCATCGTCACCATGATCATGTAAACAGTGGCACCACAAGGAAGGGAACAGACTGATTCCATATATGGGACGAGTGACCCAGTTCCTGCCATCAGTTCACTGGCCCGGGGGAGAAATAAGGGCTCCTCTAGTTTAAACCACAGTTACGAGACACAACAACCAAAAGCAATTTGTGGACTTTATTTGGATCTTACTTCAGATAAACCAACTTCAGAAATAAACTTTTAACCCACCTGAGCGAATTTTATCACAGACTGGGTATAAAGTAGCAACAGGCCCCATAAGCATATTAGAAAAAAAAAAAAAAGAAAAAAACACCTCAATGGCAGAGCTGAAGATTCAAACCCAGGCAGTCTGGTTCCACAGCCTGAGCTCCGACCTCCACTATAACCTTCCTCCTCCTGGAAGAAAAATAGGAAGAAAAGTCTGCTGAAAGAATCGAACTGTTATGATTAGTCCTCTAAAGAAGGGTGACTATTTTCAGACCAATTTGCTGAAATAGCTCATTTTGCAAATTAAGCTCCAGACATGATCCTCAAGCTGAAACAAACATTTCCACTTATTTAATAAATCCAAAGTGAATTCCAATGCATTTCAATGGAAAGAAGCTCTCTAAATGCGTGTACATTTCATGGAATACATGAAAGGTCACTCTGACTTCATTTCCATAGCTAACTCCCAAATAGGATCTATAGGTTGGCAACAAAGTTTACAGCTTCACCTAATAGCGATTAGAATAGAGTTCCATGCTGGAATATGTGTGCACCTGTTCTGAATGGATGTCCTTTGTCCTACTTCAGTGGTGTCAGTATTCACCAACATGGCGTTGTGGCCGTTTGTCCACTAAGACATGTTGGTCTTCAAGGCTCCATCTCACTCAGCCGGTCTACATAGGACAAAAGAAATCTAAAGCATCCCAATTACTGCCGTGAGTAATGTTCTCGTAAACAGCATCAGGGGAGCTAGCGGTTCCTATCATCCTATTTTAAGGAAATCATGCTGCCCAAATAAATGTTACATTTGTTCATCAAAAAAAAAAAAAACAATAGGAATTATTCAAGGTGATAACAGCATTGTGGCTGAGGAAGAAGAGGTCTGTATTTTTTAGAGATGCATAGGGAAGAATGCAGTGATGAAACGATACCGAGTCTTCATGAAAGGGAATTTCACTGCACCATCATCTCTGCTTTTGAGTATGTTGAGAATATTAAAACGTAAAAAACACTGGGAGGATTTAAGATGAATCTTTAAAAAGTCAAAGTCAGTAAGTGCTAATCATCCTGAGCTGTAAATATTGCCAGAGAGAGCTCCCAGGGGAGGCTGATGTGTGTTTCTCCTGAGTCTGTGCTGCTTTTTTTTTTTTTTTTTTTTTTGAGACAGAGCCTCAAGCTGTCCCCCTGGGTAGAGCTCTGTGGCATCACAGCTCACAGCAACCTCCAACTCCTGGGCTCAAGCGAGTCTCCTGCCTCCGCCTCCCAAGTAGCTGGGACCACAGGTGCCCACTATTTTTTGGTTACAGCCATCATTGTTGTCTGGCAGGCCTGAGCTGGATTCGAACCCACCACCTTAGGTGTATGTGGCTGGCACCTTAGCCACTTGAGCCACAGGCGCCGAGCCGAGTCAGTGCTTCTTATTGTTACCGTCCAATATCTGACTCCCCCATTTCCAGACAGGAGGAGAATTTCCTACCTTCACTTTTGCTTCATTTTTGCTTTAAATAGTTAAGTGAGAAATTGTTGATCAAGTACATAGTATTTCTTTTATGAATTCTAATGGTGAAGACCACATAGCCGTTGACATTATGTTAAAAAATTAGGATGTGGGCTCAGTGCCCGTAGGTCAGTGGTTAGGGCGCCCACCACATACACCAGGGCTGGTGGGTTCAAACCTGGCCTGGGCCTGCTAAACAACAATGACAACTACCAAAAAAAAAAAAAAAAAGCTGGGTGTTGTGGTGGGCACCTGTAATCCCAGCTAATCTGGAGACTGAGGCAAGAGAATCGCTTAAGCCCAAGAGTTAGAGGTTCTGTGAGCTATGACACCGTGGCACTCTACCTGGGGTGACAAAATAAGACTATCTCAAAAAAGAAAATGTTTGAATGGGAGGATATCACTAAACAGACTGCTTATTGAAGAGTATCACTTTATAGTTGATACTCTGTTAAAGAAATCTTACAAGGACACTCTGTTAAAGAATTCTTACAAGGACACTCTGATGCTGGGTGGAACAGGAAGTTGGGATGGCCCAAGAGATACTGTATCTAACTCCGTGTAAGGTACTCCCATGTATAAATGCACTCTTATGGTTTTTTTGCCCAAATTTTTAGGAAAAAGCCCCTGGAGTAAATGGCCATCCCTTGACCAGGAGAGACACATTTGGGAAGAGCTAACACTTCCCTGGTAAATAATTAGATGGCACTGCCTTCCTAAAGCCATCTACTCTATGGATGCTGCCCCTTTCCTCTCCCGGCAGCCCATCCCTCCCCGCCTCTTCAGGGATCACAGCTGAAATGGCCATGTGTGTGGACAGCAGGGCAGGAGCTTCTGAGGCTGCTTGGCCATAGGGCAGCCAGGTGGGTCCCCAGGGCCTGCACAGGGCTCCTGGTCCCCTCTGCGTGGCTGCAGTCTGGCTCACCAGGCCTGCCACCATCCCCTCCCCTGATAGTAGTGCTCAGTGAAGGTCACTCTGGCCCACTGCCACCAGATCCAGGATCCTCTCAGACTGGAAACACTGTGTGCCCAGAGGGCCCAGGCAGGAGGGCGTGGTAGGCCCCAGAGGTATTGGGCTTCCCTGCTCCTGAGCCACACTACCCATGTATAATGTACATCCTTATTTTTCCCTCAAAATTTTAGATAAAAAACTGCACATCATACAGGGCAAAATACAGTAATTATAATATAAAGTGTGTCCTCTGTCTGAGGGGGAGACTTGTATCTCAGCAGCCTCCTGAGCTATAAAATTGCCAGAGAAAACGCCCAGGGGAGATTGATAAGTGTTTCTGGGTGTGTGCTTCTTACTGTACAGTATCTGATTCCCTCACTCCCTGGCAGGGGGAGAATTCATATCTTAGGTCCCTGAAGTTCCAAATGGCCATGTGACTGGTTGTGACTAGTGAAATATGAGCATAAGTGAAGTTTTATCCTTCTCCTCTTTCCTGTCTGAAACTGCATCTGAAAGATGTGTTCACCTAGATGTGTGTGAGACGTGATATACTGGGGGGAGAACTCTTTCTCTCTCTCTCTCACCTAAGACACTGAACCATTGAGATTTGGAGGTTTTGTTAATGAAGCAGAACCTACTTAATATTTTCCAATGTAGGGTGCAAATAGAGTGAGCATTGTGGGGGAGGGATATTTTTTCTTTTTTAATTTTTTTTAATCTTACTATTATTATTTTTCTGAGACAGAGTCTCACTATGTTGTCCTTGGTAGAGTACGGTGGCATCACAGCTCACAGCAACCTCCAACTCTTGGGCTTAAGTGATTCTCTTGCCTCAGCCTTCCATTTAGCTGGGACTATAGGCACCTGCCACAATGCCAGCTATTTTTTGGTTGTAGTTGTCATTGTTGTTTGGCAGGCCTGGGCTGGGTTTGAACCCGCCAGCTCCGGTGTATGTGGCTGGCTCCCTAGCTGCTGAGCTATAGGCACCAAGCCAATCTTATTTTTTTATTTCAAATTAATATGAGGGTACAAATTTTTGTAGATTACATTGTTCTGACTACCAAGGGAAAGTTCTAGTTGGGATTTTTTTTTCCACTTCTTATATTTATTTTATTATGCATTCTATGTATTACTATGATGGTAACATCACTGATTAAATAAGGGTTTACCATGACTTTACATCATTAGCTTATTCAAGTCTCCCCACAAGTCATGTGTAAGGTTCTATTATCATCACCATTTCATGTTTGAGACAGAGCCTCAGAGAGGTTAAGTAGCTTACCTAAGATCACACAGCTGGTCTAAGGCAGAGCCAGGATCAGAACCCAACCAGTTTTATTCCAGTGAACAATTATGAACTATTCAAAGCTATGCTGTCTTTGTATTGTAATAAGAGTCCCATCTCTGCCATTTGCCAAAATTCTGTTCTCCCTCAAATCAGTTTATTAAATATTATTTAAATATAAACTTTGTTGGAGAGAGCAATTCAATAAAACCGTAATTTCTGAGGCTGAGCTTATGAGGTTTATAAATGAGAATCCTTGATTCTGGGTAATGTATCATTGTTTCTTCTCTGCAGCATCAATAACAGTAAGAATTTTTTTCCCCCAAACCAAAAACTCTTCACAAATTGCTCTGTTTATTGGAGCAAACTTGCCTTCCAGATCACTTCTCCCCAGCTAAGCAATCACGTGGAAGCATCAGAAGTGTTTCCAGGAAGTTTCTGTTTTCAGCTGCATCAGCGGGCAGCTCTCTACAAATGAAGTTGGCTCCACGTGGGAGGTGCTGGCCTCAACTTGACCTCCAGACTCATGGGATCCTTCCTGCTTGGCCCCATCTTGGAGCCAAAGCTGCTGGGCATGCTATGCGGCAGTGACTTTTCAAAGGCCTTTGTGTATGTTGATCCTGGCGGGGACCCTAAGTGGTAGTTACTATCTATCAGTCCATATTTCGCAGGTGGGGAAACTGAGGCACAATGTGGTTAAGTGACTTTCCCGTGGTTGCACAGTTAATGCAGAGTAAGGCCAGGAGTTCATCAAGCAGCCTGGCCCAGGGTTCCCATGCCGTCCACACTGCCAGCCTCTGTGTCTCCTGGCTGCGTTTCCAGGGACCCACTGGAGGACACTGCTGGGAACAGGCAGGACCATCCCTCCCTTCCAAGCCTTCTTGCTCCCTTCCTTCTGGTGTTCCCCACTGAACTTCCTCCCCAGAGGCTAAATATCGGATTCTTGAGAGAGTTTTCAAGCAGGAGGGCTTCAGATTATGACCAGTACACTGACATCCCTGCAGAGACCAAGACCAGGGTGGGCAAGCCTCATGGACTCCCTTTCAAGAGCCCACACTGGTGCACTCAGCAAGCATCTTCCTTTTCTGAGTCTGTCTGGGAACCCGAGAGCCCAAAAACACTTCTTTCCACGTTATGTTTCATCTGGGGTTAAAACAGACAGAGAGCTGAGTAAGAGTGGCTCTCTCTGATTATCATGCCAGGGATGACTGAAGGCAATTGACAGGATGGTGATTATTTTTTCTTGCCTCTTGACTATTGGTATACAATGGCACGTTGATTAAATTTAGTAGCAGGGACAATCTTAAAGAAGAAAAATAGGCCTTGGAGTGGTGTGGACACTGTGATATGCCTTGAATATCCACTTTTAAGGAAAGACTTGTTGCCCTGTAGCTGGGAGTCTTGGTGTCCAAATCTCAGCTGTCAGCCCCTCTAGAGGGCTCACCTCAGCTGCAGATCAGCCTCATTCCTGTGAAACCACACCTTTCCTGGGCAACCCACTTCCAAGGACTGGTCCAGGTGGAGGATACAGGCCTGACTATCTTAGTCCAATTCTGGAGGTCCATTCTTGCTCTACCCCTCCCCGCCACCCATGGGCTAGCCAGAACTATCACCAGATTACCTTGAGCTTAATTTCTCCCTTTGCCTGATCTGGCCTCCTGCCCTCCTGGCTATGGAGGTTGAACTCAAGCACAGAATCATTCTGCACCTTAAGCTCTGCCTCAGCCTCAGGCACTCTGAGGGTGGTGACATATGATGATGGCCCCAGCCTGTGACAGGTGCGATATGCATAGTACATAGCAGCCAAGGCTACCATGTGAGGGTGCGTGGGTGTGCTCCCTGCAGGGACACTCAGCTGAGAAGGAAGACGGGGCCCAAATCCAGCCCTCCAGCCACTAGCCCAGGGCTGAGTCCTACACAGGGGATACACCTGGCAGAGGAAAGCAACCGGTGCTACATGGACTCAGGCCACCCTGGTAGTGGGTATCCTAGCTTTGCTTTGGAGAGAGCAGTGAGAAGCTTAAAAGAAATTCATTTTCCCAGACTCCTTATATCTTTTCTGGTTCTGTCCCCTGCAGCCCAGTGGAGCGTGGTTCAGTGGACCTCAGGCAGTGGGCCAACTAGCTGTGCCCTCTGAATTACAGAATCGAAACAGGATTCCCTGTCTACAGAACCCATTACTGGTGGCAATGAGGATACTTTAGGAAGTCACGCATTAAGTGTGACAGCGTATCACCCAGGAAGCTGCCTGCTTCCTGCATTTTTCTCTGCGTTCAGAGTATTTCCTAACTTTTTGTGCACCCATGGAGTTATCGCCAACCAGAGACCTTGAAACCCTTGGTTTCAGCCATCATGAGTGAAGACGGAGGAAGCCTGAAGTGCAGACCTCTGCCTGAGCTGGAATCACAAGCTTTTTATTAATAAATATTTTGTATACATGGAGCTAACTTCCGTTTCTATAGTTAAAAGGTTCTTCTACAAAATACAAACCACCAGGCCCAGGTAAGCAGGAAGAAATGCACTTCCAGCAAGCTCACTGAATGGTTACCCTCATCAGTGACCCTCTGGCAACTCCCGACAGACCCAGGAAGCAGGTGGCTGCAGAGAAACTCTCTGGGTCTGAGTCTAGATATTGGTATGTCCCAGTGATGCACGGCATTACACAAGCTCTGGGGCAGACCCTTGAGCCCCCCAACATTCTCCTTAATCGCTCCTTTTGCTTCTTGCTCAGTCTCTTTTCTTCTCCCCTACCCCCGACCCCTTCTTTCTGTTTTCTCTCCTCTTTATTCTCTGTCCTCCCAGAAGAAGACTGGTCAAAGGTTTGTTTATTTTTGCACAGTCGTGTTTTAGCAAAGAGTATATAGAATGGAACAAGATTGTTTAAATGTAAAGGAGGTTGAAAGGGAAAGGAAAAACAGGGGCTATAAAGACACAAGGCCCAGGAGGAAGGCAAAGGACGGCTGACACAATCCCCACCGCGCTCTGGGCTGCACTGCTCATGCTCCAGAGACGCAGTGCAGCCATCTGTGTCTGCCCCCGGGACGCTTCCTCCCCTCTCTGACCAAGTCATCGCCAAATGCCAAGCCTGTGCACACACTGATGGCTCTCCATAGCCAAAGGTGTACATGATCTAGCAGCCTGCTTTGCGATGTTATGGAGGGTACCAGTGCACCCTGTGGAAACCTACATCCATCTCGTTCCCTTGCAGCCTTGCCATTAAGTCCTGGACAAGATCTAAGAGAGATGTATGGGAGGATTATGAAATGACACAGGAGCCTTGCTCCTGACCTGGAATGCTGAGGGAATGGCAGGAGGTCCATACTTCGTCCTGGGCCATGAGGTGGCCTTCTGGGTGGCAGCCACCTTGTAAGGACAGTGAAGCAGAAAGATCAGCATCTGGTTCGTGATGGCACTGCCAGCTCTGACCTGCCCACACCTCCAGATTACTGGTAGAGGAGAAAGAAACAAACTGTGGGCTTGTTTACGCCCTGCTGTGTGGGATTGTTTGTTACGTGTGCCTGTGTCTAATTCGAAATCTTTACCTCTCAAATCTTTGCCTGGAGCTCTAACCTTTTCAGCTACGCATTTGGCATTTCCACCTGCATATCCAATAGGTAACTTCAGCAGAACAAGACCCAAACAGAACTCTCCATCATTTTTCCCTTTTCTGCCTCAAACGCGATCCTTCCAGAGTCTTCTCCATCGCAAATAAATAGTACTTCCTCAGCAGTTCAGTATAGAAGCCCAGGAGTCACCTTTAATGATACCATCACTCCATTCTCCCACATCAGCAAATCCTACGAGTTTACCTCCCAAAATATACCCCACGCCCACCCCCCTCTCCTCACCTCTGGGGATGTCACTGTGGTAGTCACCATGGTCTTTCCCCTGGAATATTTCAATAGCCTCCCAACTGCTCTGATTCCATCTACAATCCTTCCTCCATAGCAACCAGGGTGACCTTTGAGAAAGCGTGAATCAGATCACATCGCTCCTCTGCTTAAATCCTCCAATGGCCTTCTCTGGGGAGAGAATAAGACCTGCACCCTGTTCTGTGGTCCACAAAGCTCTCTGTGAGCCAGCCCCTGCCTACCCACCACCCTGCTTTTTCATGAGCTAAACTCCTAGCCTTTCCTATCTCCCCCACCTCTATATATCTATCCTTAATTCTCACAATAAACACTCTGGGCAGAATTTCCCAATAATTGTCACCAAACAGCCCCACCTGACAGGACATTATGATCTCCTATGTTCAGGGAGGCATATACAGAAGTCATGGTGCAAACAAACTGTCTCTTGCATTTTATTTTAACATTTCAAGAGGGTTTTGCCTTGGCTCTATGTTCTGTCAAACCATCCAGACAAATGAATTGCCACAAAGAAAGCTATGTTCCTTCTCTGGCCCCACGTACCTGTAGCACATCTCTGTGCCTGGTCATTTCTCACTGTTTGTGATGCATGTCCCCAGGGAATCATCTCCCTCTCATCCTCATATGGGGCTGGTTTATCAAGTTCATTACTATGTAAAGGAATTGTAGGATCGAATGGTAGGTCTATTTTTAGTTCTCTAAGTGTT
>CAUYQV010135926.1:0-57703 GCA_963574575.1 Galagoides demidoff | reverse complement strand
CCCTGGGTAGAGTGCTGTGACATCACAGCTCACAGCAACCTCCAACTCCTGGGCTCAAGCGTGTCTCCTGCCTCTGCCTCCCAAGTAGCTGGGACCACAGGTGCCCGCCACAACGCCCGGCCATTTTTTGGTTGCAGCCATCATTGTTGTTTGGCAGGCCCGGGCTGGATTTGAACCCGCCACCTTAAGTGTATGTAGCTGGTGTCTTAGCCAATTGAGCCACAGGCACTGAGCCATTACTGGGTTTTCTTATTAAGTTTTGTGATGATTTTTATGTTCTAGAGATAAGCCCTTTACCAGATTCATGCTTTGTAAAACTTTTTTTCCAGGGGTGGCACCTGTGGCTCAAAGGAGGAGGACATTGGCCCACATACCGGAAGTGGCTGGTTCAAAGCAGCTCCAGCCAAAAACTACAAACAACAACAACAACAACAAAAACTTGTTTTCCAAGCTGTAGCTCATCTTCTCACTATCTTGTCAGTGCCTTATCTAAGAAATCTTTGTGTAAACCAGTGTTCTCAACCTGTGGGTCATGACCCACAGGAACTGTGTTAAAGGGTCGCATCATTAGGAAGGTTGAGAACCACTGGTAAACTAAGGCATATTTTCTCCTATGGTTTTTTTATTAAATCGTAGCAGTGTACATTAATACTGTCATGAGGTGGTACAGTGTACTGTTTCTGTATACAATTTGAAATACTTTCATCCAACTGGTTAACATAGCCTTCATGTCTTTTTCTTAGTTATTGTGTCAAGACATTTGTATTCTACATTTAGAGAGATTCACATGTACCTTTATAGGGTGAACCATAGGCGTGATCCCACCAATCACCCTCCCTCCACCCACCCTCCCCCCTCCTCTCTCCTCCCCGTCCCCTCTCCCCATATTCCTGGGCTAAAATTGGGTTATGGCTTTCCTATGAAAGCTATAAATTAGTTTCATAGTAGGGCTGAGTACATTGGATACTTTTTCTTCCATTCTTGGGATACTGTGCTAAGAAGAATATGTTCCAGCTCCATCCATGTAAACATGAAGGAGGTAAAGTCTCCACCTTTCTAAATGGCTGCATAGTATTCCATGGTGTACATATACCACAATTTATTGATCCATTCATGGATCAATGGGCTCTTGGGCTTTCTAGAAGTTTAATACATTTAGGTTTCACATGAAGTTTGTGGTTCATATTCAATTAATATTTATATGCAAGGTGTGGCTGCAAGTTCACTTTTTGGAATGTGGATATCAAAATCTTCCAGCACCATTTGATAAAAGAGGTATTTTCCCCCACTCCACTGCTTTTGAACCTTTGTGAAAAGTCATTTGTCCACATATGTGTGGATTTATTTCGGGACTTCCTATTTAACTTCTTTGTTTACTGGATTCTAATACCATACTGTTTTGATTACTAATGACTTACCTACATTCTTGAAATCAATTAAGGTTAGCCTGCCAACATTTTTCTTCTTTTGTGGAGTCATTTTGGCTAAGTCTTTTTGCTTTAGCTTGTATATATTAGAATCAGAGTATCCATTTCTACAAGAAAAAAAAAAGCCTGTCAGGATTTTGATTAGGAATCATTGGATTTATGATTTTGGAGGAATTGACATCTTATCAATTCTGACTCTTTTGAACCATTAACAAGATTTATCTCTCCACTTATTTGGGTCTTTTATAATTTCTCTTAGCAATATTTTTTAAGATTTTTCTCTATAGTTCTTATGTACTGTTTGTCAAATTTATCACCAAGTATTTAATATGTGTGATGCTGCCGTAAATGGTATTTTTAAAATTTCAATTCCCAAATATTCATTGGTAATTCACCTATTAGGTTTTAGTTTTTGAGCTTTTATTAATTTTTCTACATGGAAAATCATGTTTTCTATGAACAAAGATTTTTATTTCTTCCTTTCCTATCTGTCCTGGCTAGAACTTCTGGTACAAGGAGAAAAGGAAGTGTTGATTTCTGGGAAAAATAATGATTCCTGGTCATTATGAAGTATTATTTTTACATCTTTGGGGGTTTGATTTGTAAAATTTTGTTTAGAATTTTTCTCCTCATGTTCATGAGGGATATTGTTTTGTAGTTTTCTTTAATGTCTTTTTCAGGTTTTAATATTGAATAATGCTCCTCTTATAGAATGATTTGGGAACTATCCCCTCTTTTCAGTTTTCCTCAATATTTTGTGTAGAAATGGTATTATTGCTTCCTGGACTCTTTGGTAAAATTTGCTAGTGAAGTCATCCGGACCTGAAGTTTTCTTTGTGGGATGATTTTAAACTACAGTTTTGATTTCTGTAACAGATATATGGGTGTAAATTTAAAGTGAACTTCTTAAATTGATCTTAAGTGAACTCGGGTATTCTCTTTCAGGAACTTTTCACCCAGCTACGTTGTCAGATCTATTGATATAAAGTAGTTCAAAATATTCCATTATTATCTCTTTAATATCTGCAGAATTTGTATTGATGTCACACCTCTCATTCCCCATATATTGGTAATTTCTATTTTCTTTTTCCCCCCTGATCATTCTGAGTATAGGTTTGTCAATCTTTTTCGTCTTCTCCAAGAACTAGCTATTATTTTTAACTGATTTTGCGTATTGTTTTTGAATTTTCCATTTCACTAATTTCCTATCAATACAATCTTTATTTTTTCCTTTCTTCTGTTTATTTTGAGCTTAATTTCTTCTTCTTTTTCTAATTTCTTCAGCTGGAAGTTTATGTCTTCAACGATTTTACTATTTTGCGCCAAGCCCAGTGGGTCACATCTGTAATCCTAGCGATCTGGGAGGCTGAGGTGGGTGGATCCCTTCAGCTCTGGAGTTCAAGACCAGCCTGAAAAAGAGCTAGACTCTGTCTCTACTAAAAAAAAAAAAATAGAAAATCTAGCTGGGTGTTGTGGTGGGCACCTGTAGTCCCAGCTACTCAGAAATATGAAGTAAAAGGATCGCTTGAGCCAAGGAGTTTGAGGTTGCTGTGAGCTATGACACCATGGCATTCTATCCAGGGTGACAGAGTGAGACTCTGTCTCAAAATTAGTGCTATAAATTTCCTCCTAAGTACTGCTTTTGTGATATTCCAAAATTTTAATATGTTGTCTTTTTATTTTCATTAAATGCAAAAAACTTTCTAATTTCCTTTTGACTTCTTCATTGAACCCTGAGTTTTTAAGAAGTATGTTAAGTTTTGAAATATTTGAGGAATTTCCAGAAATCTTTCTGTTATTGATACCTACTTTTATGCCACTAAAGTCAGAGAATATACTTTGAGTCTGAATCATTTTAAATTTATCGAGACTTGTTTTGTGGTCCATAATACGGTTTATCTTGGTAAATGTTCTGTGCAGACTTGTATTTTGCTGTTGCTGGGTAGGACATGCCAAAACCGTCACTTAGGTAAAGTTGATTTTGTTGTTCAAGTCTATTATATCCTTGCTGATATTTACTTTTTAAAAATCAATTTATTGAGAAAAGGGCACTGAAATCTCTAACCATAATTGCAGATTTGTCAATCTCTCTTTGTAGTTCTATCAGATTTTGCTTGATTTAGTCATTAGTTGCATAAACTTTCAACATTGTTATTTCTTCCGGGTAAGCTGCGCCCTTTATCACTATGAAATGACCTTCTTTCTGGTAATATTCTTTGCTTTGCTAATTTGGCTAATGGTGATATAGCCCCTGCAACTTTCTACTAGTGTTAGTATAGAATACCTTTTCGTTCCTTTTTCCTTTAACTATTTGTGTCTTTATAAAGTGTTTTTTTTTTGTAGACAGAATATAGTTGGATCTTGGTTTTTTATCTAATATGATATTCTTTACTTTTAAAATGGAATATTTATGCCCTTAACATGCTTATGTTTAACTTTTTAAAATCGTAAATGGGGTCATGTTATGTTGCCCAGGCTAGAGTGCACTGGCTATTCACAGATGTGAGCATAGCTCACTACAGCCTCAAACCCTTGGATTCAAGTGATTGTCAGCCTCAGACAGCAGGGATTTGTAGTCCAAGCCACTATAGCCAGCTTAAGTTTAAATTTATCATCATACTATATTTGTTCTTTTTAAATTTTTTTTTACATATACATGTGTTTATTAGGTTTCCACTTTTTGCCTTCACAAAATTAAAAAAGCTTAAAATTTAATAACAATAACAATGTTTAAGGACTAGAAACAAAAGCCTCGTAAAGAATGAATGAAAATAAATACATTCAGAAAAGAAATCAAACGATTGTTGCATCGAAATATTAAGCAATATTAATAATAATAATGCAAAGAAAGTAACATTCATGTTGTCAAATAAGAGCATGTCTATTATAGGATGCTTTGACTCTGAGGTTCAGTATGGAGTCATCGGTTAACTTCTTCTTATTATTTTTTTCCCAAAGTCTCAAAAAATAGACGACTAATATTTCTAAATAAAAGTAAAAGATAATTTCAAAAAACAGATAGTGCTAAATCTTATAGACAATAGAAAAAGAAGAAATACTTCAAAATCATTCTACTTAATCTGGATACACCTGATATTGAAATTGGAGAAAATATATTATTATAAAGGGGAAATTATAAAAATATTTCACTTATAAATGAGGATGCAATATCCTAACCACCTTATTAACAAGTTGAATTAAAAATTAATGTTTAAGTAATGTACTTTGGTCAAAATTATATATATATATACACACACACATATATTTGTTCTTTTTGCCCTATCTATGCTTTGTTTTCTTTTTCCTTTTTTCTACCTTCTTTTACATTGAATATTTAGAAAATTCTATTTATCTTATCTATTGTCTTATTAATTATAACTTCATATAATTTAGATTGACTATTTTAAGAAGTCTACTTATCTATTGTCTTATTAATTATAACTTCATTATAAATTTCATTGGTTGCTTTAAGGTTTATAGCATGCGTCTTTAATCATGGTCTATCTTCAAATGGCATTATACCACTTCACATAAGAACCTTACAATAGTATACTCCATTTCTCCTCTCCTGTCTCTGTGCTATTATTGTCATACATTTTATTTTTAGATATAATAAAAACCCACACTATATTGCTACTATTTCCTTTTTAAACATTATCTTTTAAAGGTATTTAAATAAAAGGAAAAAAATCTTGTGTATTTATGCAGTAATTATCATTCCTGGTGTTCTTCTCTCCTCTGGGTAGATATATATTTTCACCTAGGATCCTTTTCCTCCTGACTAAAGGAACTTCCTTACCATTTCTTACACTGTGGATTTGCTGGTGATTAATTCTTTTAGCTTTTTTATGTCTGAAAAAAGTCTCTATTTCACTTTTGCCTTGAAAGATTTTTTTGCTGAGTATAGAATTCTATACTACAAAGGTTAATAATAGAGTTTTTTTCTTTTCAGTACTTTACAAACGTTATTCCATTCTCTTCACACTTTTTTCCCAAAGAGAAGTATGTTGTCCTTATCTTTGCTTTTCTATATATAACCTATTTGTCCTTTGCTGTAATTTTATGATTTCCTTTTTATTACTGGTTTTGAGCGATTTGTTTATGATGTGCCTTACTGTATTCATGTGTGTGCATGTGTGTTAATTGTGCTTCTGGTTAATTGAGCTTCTTAGATCTGTGAGGTCATAGTTTTTATCAAATTTGGGCAAATCTGGCTGGGCTCAGTGGTACATACCTGTAATTTCAGACTCCAGAGGCTGAGGTAGGAGGATTGTTTGAGCTCAGGAGTTTGAAGCTGTAGTATGCTATGATCATGCCACTGAATAGCCACTACACTCCAGCTTGGGCAACATAGCAAGACCCCATCTCTAAAAAAAATTGAGGCAATTCTGGCCATATTTTTTTAAGTAAAGTTATAGTAATTATTTTAATGTCATTGTCTGCCACATCTAACATCTGTTTTAGTTCTGGGTTCTTTTTGATTTTCTTTTTCCCTCTCATTATGGATATATTCTCCCACTTCTTTGGATATTGCTCATTTTTTTATTGGATGCCAGACATTTTGAATTTTACCTTGTTTAATCCTAGATAGTTGTGTATTCCTATAAATACTCTTGAGCTTTGCACTGAAACACAATTTAGTTACTTCAAAACAATTTATTCCTTTCAAGTCTTTCTTTTAAGATCTGTTAGGGGGACCAGAGCCATGTTTATTCTAGAGTTAATTATTCCCCATTATGGAGGCCAAATCCTTTTGATTACTGTTACATGAAGTTTAAAGTTGCCTCCTTACATATTTTAAGTTTGGCCTCAAGGTTTCGCTGTGCATAGTGAACTATAATCTAACTGGATGTGTAAACAAACTCACATACTTTTATATCAATCACTGAGTCTTAATCAGTCATAAGTGACCAACTGTTCGAACCGTGTTGTCGAGCTGTAACAAACCAACTGGTTCCGTACCTTATTTTCCATTTTTGTACATTGCTTTCCTTTTTCTGTCCCTAAATCCTCTCCAGCCATGCAGACTGCGGGAGTCTTTCTGAACCTTTTCTGGTTTGAGGGGGGTGCTGCTTGATTTGTGATTATTTTCTCAACTAAACTAAGGTGACCAGACATCCCGCTTTTGGCAGGACAGTCCCAATTTTTAACAATTTGCCCTGCATCCCACAGCATTTTAAAAAAAGGCCCGATTTTTGGAAAGAATGCACTACAAGCTAGGGAACAGTGGGAGAATGGGAAGGGAATATACGGTTTTCGGCTGCTGAAAAGGTTAATGTAACTCTGGGAATGAAGAGGTTAATGTAACTTCATTTGGAAATGAAAGGCTAATGTAAACTCCCTACTCCCCTCCTAGGCAAGGTCACCCAGTATCCGAAGGAGACTGGCTCCCTCCCTTGCTTCTAGGCAAGGACAATTAACTCAGAAGGAGCCAAACTGTCTGGAACAAACAAGTAGCACCCCCCCCACCGCCCCCAGTAAGGTGACCAGACATCCCGCTATTGGCGGCGGGACAGTCCTGATTTTTAACAATTTGTCCCACGTCTTGCAGTTTTAAAAAAGTCCCGATTTTTGGAAAGAATGCATTACAAGCTAGGGAATAGCGGGAGAACAGGGAGGGAACATATGGTTTTCAGCTGCCATGTGGCTATTTCACCAGGATATGGGTTTTATATTATTTTTGTGAATTTTATAATGTTAAACTTTAATAATAACAAATAATTGTTGAGAACTGATTATCGAGAACTGCTTATCAAAGTTTGCATTGTTGTCAGGCCCCGCCCCCCCCAGACCCGGCCCCTGTCAATGGTGTCCTGATTTACCAATGTTAAAATCTGGTCACCTTAAACTAAACTGTATTAAATTTGTCTAAAATTTTTCTTTTAACAGCACTCAATGCTTTGTGAATTATGAGTTTTTCTAGTCTGGCTGATGGAAAGGGGCACTATTCTTGGACCTGTGTAAGTCCCAAGGACTGTGTGAGCCCTCTAATCCTTTTGGGTAATTCTTTCTCCAGCCTCTGGTAGTTTTTCCACATATGTGCACTGACCTCCACTCTACTGAACATTCAAGGGGGTCCCTCTGTAGAGCTCTGTCTGGAGTTCTCTCTGTGCAGCTCTCTCCTCCCCAATACTCTGTACTGCAAACTCTAGCTGCTTGGGCCTCCCAGTATTTCCATCTCTGTTCTACTTGGGGATTCTGCTTCAAGGAGTTTTTTTCTCTTACATTTCAACCTTGAAACTCTCTAGTGAGCTTGGGGAATCACAGTGCTCACCTCCTGGTCTCCCATCTCTCAAGGATCACTGGTTCTTCTTTGCCTGCCTTTTCCTTATCTTAAATAAAACTTTTGTTTCATATATTTTGCTTAGTTTTTGGTTCTTTCAGGCAGGAGGATAAATCTGGCCCTTTGGTCTGCAATTTTGCTGGAGTTGACAGTCCCGTATGTATAGCTACTTTAATACAGAAATAATTCCTTTTAAGTGAATCTTTCTCTGGTAGAAGACTTTTTTTCAATATTACCTTATTTTATTTTATGTATTGCTACTGTTATTCCTAATGTATAAGTAATGTAGGCTGCATTTTAAATAATGCTGTCAAAATTACATGACGTTCTCCTTTAGAGAGTGACTCATACAAAAAGATACGAATATTCAAATTTAAAAGATAACTTCTACTGTAAAAAGGTGATCTACAAATTCTGCCCAATGATGGTGTGTGTGTGTTTGGCATCCAGGGATACTGTGGAGGTGTTGGTAGGCAGGAGGCTGGGTGTCCACCAGCGGGATTGCTCCTGGATTGTCCCTGGAAATCTGACTTAATCCCCAATTGTCTTAGATTGAAAGAATTCTCAAAGGATGGCCATTGACTGACTAATCATTGTGCTATATCAAAGTGGTTCTGAGGGTCCTTAGTAAAACGTGGTCCAACCCTTATCATTTTGTATGAAGAAATAGAAGTGCAAAGCATTTAAGAGACTTACACAACTTTCCCCAGAGACTTAGGTCTCTGGACTCCCATCTTGAAAATGTTTCCACTATCTGGCATCACAGCCCTCCTCACAGATATGACCATATTAGTGCAGCAGTAATGGGGCATTTCTGAGATACCATTATTACATACTGACGTGTAATTCATCCTCTTTCTTAATGTCATCCTAGTTCTAGCTTATGAGCAATTTAAATGTTGGGGACTGAGATGAGTATGTTTTAATCTGAGAAAGGCAGAATAAGGCACTTCCTGATAACAAGTCATTGGTGAAAAATGACTTTGTAATATTCCATGGGAATTTAATTTGGAAATGAAAAGGTAGGCTTTCTTTTTGCTCTTCATTGTATTCCCTTAGATTAATGAGGTAAAAATGACAAATAAAAGTTATATATATTTAAACATACAATGTCTTGTTGTTGTTTTGTTGTTGTTGAGCCAGTCTCACTCTGTCGCCTTACTCTTGGCTTCAAGTGATCCTCTTGCCTCAGCTTCCCAAGTAGCTGGGACTACAGGTACCTAACACTACATTGGCTACTTTTTCTATCTTTACTAGAGATGGGGTCTTGCTCTTGCTCAGGCTGGTCTCAAGCTCCTAAGCTCAGGCAATCCACCTGCCTCAGCCTCCCAGAGTGCTAGGATTACAGGTGTGAGCCACCACACCAGGAATGTGATTTTTGACATGTTCATACATTGTGAAATGATTACCACAATGAAGCCAATGAACATATCCATCACCTCACATCATTATCTTTATTTTGTGGTCAAAAAGCTTAGATCTACTCTCTCAGCAAATTTTAAGTATGCTTTAATACTAATTATAATCACCATGCTATACATCAGGTCTCCAGAACTTACTCCTAATGGAAAGCTTGTACCCTTTTATGAAAATCCCCTCATTACCCCTACCCCTTAGCCTGTTCTATGTAGTCTACAGACTACCACTGTTCTATGCTCTCTTTCTATGAGTTTACCTTCTTTAGGTTGCACAGATAAGTGAGATCATGCAGTTAGTAGCTGTCTTTTGATATATGGCTTATTTCACTTAACATAATGTCCTCTAGGTTTATCCATGTTGCCACAAATGGCAGGATTCTCTCTCTCTCTCTCTCTTTTTTTAAGGCTTAATATTCCATTGTGTCTCTGTATGTGTATATACACACATTCTCCTTATCCATTCATCTGTCAATAGACAATTGTTACTGTATTTCTGCTATTGTGAAGAATGCTGCAATGACCATGGGAGTGTAGATAAGATAATGAATATTTACTATTTATCCTTCCATGTAACTGCCACCCAGGCTAAGATAATGGAGATTCTAGGAAGCGTTACAGAAAGCTTCCTTCCAAGCCAATACTTGCCCCTTGTAATCACTACTGTGACTTCTATGACTATTGATTAATTTTGTCTATTTTTGAATTTCATATTAAAGGAATAGTATAATGTATTGTTTTATATACTCTTTTGTTCAACATTTTGTCTAAGAGAGTCTTCCACATTATTGTGTGCAACAGTAGTTTATTTTCTTTTATTGCTGAGTATTTTATTCAATGAATACACCACAGTTTATTTAGGCATTCATTGTCTTATCGATGGACACTCAGTTGGCTCTGTTTTGGGGTTATTGTGAATAAAGCTGCTATTGATGTTCTTGCAAGAGTCTTTTGGTGAACATATGCACTCAGTATTTTGAGCTATATATCTAGAAGGACCATATTGTGAACCATATCTGAAAGCTCTTAATACCTACATTTGAACATTGTCAATGATTAATTTTACATATCTAATTTCCCTTCTAATTCCCCAGGTATTACCCTAGCTACTACCAACCAGGAGATGCTATTCCTGCTCTCCGTTGTTTTTCTCCCAAGGAGCGTCACTTCTGCAAGGCCTTCAGGAATTAGCATAGCTGGTGGCAGGAGGACCCTTGCACATGCCACAAACCTAACTTACTGGGTATTGAATGGAATTCTGGTTATCTTTTCCCTAAGTGGGATTGATGATGTCAGAGATCTTCGAAATATGTCCAGGAAAAAAGTTAACTTATCCTCAGGGAAAAAAGTAAAAAATGAAAGATTTGATTTTCTTCAACCAAACCAGTTACAAAGGAACACCAAATTGGGCAAAAAGCAAAAAACCATCAAAGTAACTGCCTTCTTTTTCTAGGGAGAGCAACTTGTCAAGGTTAAGTAGGGGGACTTGAAGAACTTTGGCCTTATGGTTATGATTGTTTTCCTGTTTGAAGATATGAAACACCCAGGGCTGGTTCTATGCCTGTTGGGTCCACTCTGTGCCACACCTTTATCCATCAGGCACTGAGTATTTAATTGAGATTATTCATGCTGCAGCCAATAACTTTCATAATAATTTTACCATTTTATGAAAATGTGGCAAGCTGTTTGCCTAAAGATCAACATATGTGATCAATTGATTCTCACCTTCTTGCCTATCTAGATTACTTTAATGTGTAGTTGTTTTTAATCTTAAATATCTTCCTCAAATCTCATGGGACTCTTTGGGAAAGGGCCTGACTCCCACCTAGGAAGTTATTAATGACTCTTTTTCTTTTCCCACAAAAAATGGTTTGAGGTTATTCTCTGCTAGGATGCTGGTTTGTAGATAAGGGGTGAGCTTTGAATGAATTTGGAAGAAATGTGGTGGGTTACCCTTGAACTTTCCTGGTGGAAGTATAGTTTTCCTTAGATCTCATTTTTGGACAACACAGAGATAAGTGCTATAAAGGAAAATAAAAATTTCAGGTCCACCCCAACCCCAACTCTTTATACAAAAGGGAAGATCAAGCCTAGAGGCTGGTTCATGCAACACCCCCTTCTAAATGAATAGCTGTTACTAACATTATGCATTAGCCAGATCCCCACAGAAAGGTAAAAGGCTTCAGGCATCTCCAAGGATTGCCCCCACAGACAAGGAAATTCTTTGTTGGCCTCCCATAAATAATGGAATGCAAATTGTAATTTTAAGTCTGTAGGCTAAGTCTAGCTCCTAAAACTAAAGTGTGTTCCATGCCAATAAAGTTGATTACACGTTTATCTTCCCAGGTGTAGAACAGAGACAAGATGAAATCATTCTTCCATCTACCCAGGGACATCTATATAATTGATTTGTTCCCTTTTTCCCTTCAAACACTCACCTTATCTGATATAAATTGTAGATTTCCTGGACACTAATTAAAATCTCACAAGAATGTAATCATTTGCCTCATTGCCCACTCCAGCTTCCTTTCTTCCTTTTTTTTTCTACATGTCCTCTCCCCTTAAATACTGAGTTCCCAAAACCCTCTATGATGTGCACAGGTCATGGATGCTTCTTTGGTTTGTGATTTTCCCTGACTTGTCCTTCAACTTTGGCTTAATGAACCTCCAATGATTGAGATCATCACCTCAGTCACTTATTTTGGGTTGTCAGTACAATAAGGTAGTGTTTATGTTGGAGTGGAAATAACCCACTACCACCCTTGGGGCTGACAGCTCAGATTTTATCACCACACCACGTTTCACTGTGGGTTATAAAGCAGGCTACTACTGATCATCAGTTCAGAGAAATACCCTGGCCTCTGGAATAATCCACCCAACATGGCCCAATATCACAAAGGCATCTTCAAGGTTGCTAGCAGGACCTTTATTTATACAAAAGTTATGAGGAAAAGCTACTGATGGCCTGGAACATGCAATCCAAGAATGTACTATGTAAAGGGATTTTAAAATCCTATTTTCTCATTGACCTGATTTCAGAGCCATCATGATTTCATTTTTGGTAGATTTGTCATCGGCACTGCTACCTAATACTTTGGCTTTATGTTTCCTTTGACACTTATTCAACGTAACTCATCCCAGGAAAATTGTCACATTAAGAAATCCCTGTTTTAAAAGTTTCAAAAATTTCTTGCAATTTATTTTTAAAGTTAAAATTTGAACAAGGCCAGAGATGGTCTAGCCTTGTACTTACATTTTTGGTCAGGTCTTCGACCTCCAAAGCATCTCCTTCCCCTCCCCCAAATCTTTCCAAATCTTACCTTCATAATCAAGTGAACATTTGGAAGATTGCTAAACAACGTTTACTCCAACGGATATATATGGTTTACATAAAATTATTTGGAGGTGGATATTGTGAATAAACTCTATTCATCATCTGAACATTTGCTCTAGTTGATACAAATGGAATGGTGTTACTGCCCCCCCCATTTTTTTTTATTCCTATGGGACTACACCTTCCTTATAACAGTGAAGGTATAGGGACACTAGAATCAGGACATAAAAAAGTGTTAAAGTTGCTAGATAGAAAATAAACATACAAAAATCAGTAGCATGTATATACACTAACAGAATACACTGTTAAAAAGTAAATCAAGAAAGAAACCTCATTTGCGATAGCTACAAAACACATGAAATAACTAAGAATCAATCCAATCAAAGAAGTGAAAGATCTGGACCAGGGAAACTCTATAAAACTCTTATGAAAGAAATAGAAGAGGAAACAAAAAAATGGAAAGATATTCCATGCTCATAGAGTGGAAGAATTAATACTGTTAAAATGACAATACTACCCCAAATTATCCAGAGATTCAATATAATCTCTACCAAAATACCAACAACATTCCTTACAGACATAGAAAAAAATCCTAAAATTTATATGGATCCGCAAAAGACTCTGAATAACCAAAGCCATCCTGAGTAAAAGAACAGAGATGGAGGCATTACACTGCCTAATCTCAAAATTTACTACAAAGCTATAGTAACCAAAATAGCATGGTACTAACGTTAAAAAAAAAAAAAACAGACACATAGACCAATAGAACAGAATAGAGAACTCACATGTAAATCCATGCTTTTACAACCAACTCCTCTTTGATAAAAGTACCAGGAATATATAATAGGGAGGGGACAGTCTTCCCAATAAATGGTGCTGGGGAAACTGTATAACCAATGCAGAAGAATGAAGCTAGCCCCCTAATTCTCACCATACACAAAAATCAAATCAAAATGGGCTAAATACTTAAATTCAAGGTCTTTAAGGAAATGACCAGAAGGAAAAATTAGGAAAATTCTCCAAAATTTGTCCTGGGCAGAGATTTTTTGTGTAGCACCTCAAAAGCGTAGGCAACCAAAGTAAAATAGACAATTGGGATTATATCAAGCCAAGAAGCTTCTGCACAGCAAAGGAAAAAAAATCAACATGGTGAAGAGACAAACAATAAAATGGGAGAAAATATTTTTTAAACTATCCATCTAACAAGAGATTAACAACCAGAATACATAAGGAACTTAAGTAACTCCATACTAAAAAGCAAATTATCTCATTTGTAAAATGGGCAAAAGATCCAAACACACATTTCTCAAAAGACATGCAAATGGCTAAGAGATATATGAAAACACATCAGTAATCATTAGAAAAATGCAAACTAAACCACAATGTAATATCATCTTACCCTAGTTAAAACAGCTTGTATCAATAGATAGGCAATTGAACAGATCATGGTGAGGATGTGGAGAAAGGGGAACCCTTGTGCACTGTTGTTGGTGGGAATATAAATTAGTACAGCCGGTATGGAAAACAGTATGGAGGTTCCTTTGAGGAATTCTATGGCTGGGTACATGTCCAAAAGCAAGGAAATCAATATTTCAAAAAGAGATATCTGCACTCCCATGTTTATTGCAGCATTATTCACAATAGCCAAAGTATGCAATCAACCCAACTGCCCTTCAGTAGATGAATGGATAAAGAAAGTGTGGTCTATATACACAATGGAATATTATTTAGCCACAAAAAATGAAATCCTGTCATTTGCAGAAACACAAATGGAACTGAGAGCCATTATGATAAATGAAATTAGGCAAGCACAGAAAGACAAATATTGCATGTCCTTATTCATATATGGAAGCTAAAAAAATGAGATCTCGTGAAGATAGAGTAGATTGGTGGCTAGCAGAGGCTGGGAAGGGGAAGGCAAGGGAATACCAGTAAAAGGAATTTCAATGGATTTATTACTACAGTGCATTTAAAATGGTAAAAATAACAAATTGCATATGTACATTTTACCTCAAAAAGTTTTAAAAATGAAAAATTTTCAAGCCACTTTACCATTTCCTATATAATAAGGATCTTATGGGATATTGGTTTGTTTAGGAGGCATTAATCAGAATAAATGTTACTGGGAAGATTGACATTTCTAATTGAAACAATTTGCCTCTAAGGGTTACTCTGAGACAAACTCCAGGTTTTGGACTTTCTGTCACTTGATTATAAGAAGGCTGGCACAAACATCTACAGAGAATGGCCGGAGTCTCTTTTGAAATGAAATATTGTTATTTCAAAGGAACTGGGTGGATAAATCATTTGTAATAACTTATTTCCAGGTGGATTGGCCACTCTAAATTTATCCATTGATCACATATGCACTGGTAGGGGAAGGGGTATTTCCGTGGTTAATTTATGTGAAATGGAACTCATACCTAGAGGATGAATTCCGGCTCTACAATGTAAACACTTTGTAATATTTCGGGCTGTCGTGGACATCGTGACTCCTGAAAGACTTGATCCCTTCATTTATGAAATAAAAAGAACACCTACACTCTCAGGGTACTCAGGGTGCCTGCTTTCATTTCTTAATTGTGTTATGGGCATACACGCATGAACCATAGCCAGGCTGTGCCCAGTGGCTCACACCAGTAATTCTAGCACTCTGGGAGGGTGAGGAGAGTGGATTGTTGAGCTCAGGAGTTCGAGACCAGCCTGAGCAAGAGCATGACACTGATATGTGCAGGTGCCTGTAGGCCCAGGTACTCAGGAGGCTGAGGCAGAGGATCACTTTAGCCCAAGAGTTGGAGGTTGCTGTGAGCTATGATGCTACAGCACTCTACCGAGGGTGTCAAAGTGAGACTGTCTCAAAAAAAAAAAAACAAACAAACCCATAACCCAAAGCTCACCGCAGCCTTCTTTCTAAGAAGATGGAACTTTGGAACTTTATACATACCTTTTCCTGACTCAGTTCCATTTGTGTCTCAGTTAAAGTAACTTTGGGACTACAGGGAACTTAACATATTGCAATTTTAAAAATAGCCTATTGCTTGGCCATTTCCATAATTTAATTTTCATTTTAAAATTGAAACTGCTAACTCTAACTGGATTTTTTGAACCACATTCTAGGAGACAGAGAGAGGTGGAAGAAAGGGTGCCCTCCCCCAAAGGTATCCTCTTCTAACTGTTCAGTCACCTTCGGTCCTTTCCCAATAATCCCCTGCTGTTATTTTAGGACTTAAAAAATGCAAAAAGGCCATTCTTGACACAGAGTCTTACTCTGTTGCCCTAGATAGAGTGCTGTGGCTTTATCATAGCTCACAGCAAACTCAGTCTCTTGGGCTCAAGCAAGCCTCTTGCCTTAGCCTCCCTGGTCCCTGGTAGCTGGGACTTGTAGTTAGTGTACAAGCTAGTCGTTCTATTTTCAGTAGAGATGGAATGTCCCTCTTACTCAGATTATTCTTGAACTCGTGAGCTCAAGCAATCCACCAGCCTTGGCCTCCCAAAGTGCTAGGATTACAGGCATGAACAACCGGCCATAGGCCATTGTATTTACTGCTTTCAGCAGTTTGAGCTATCCATGTGGCTTCCTCCCTTGATAGAATTTCACAAATAATTGCATAGTCACATAAAATAAACTTAAACTGAACAGAGTGAGTAGCAGGCAGGCTGGTCTCTGTTTCTACTGAGTTAATCCCAGGTGAAGAGGGAAAATCACTGCATATAAATGAGCTCTCCCTGTTATCTAAATCAGCTGATAAATGATACCATTTGCAGGAAAGGCGGTGCCAATGCCCTTGATACTTGCCCCACTCACTTACCAGAGTAGCCATTCTCCATTCATTATGGATTAGCTTTCATAAGCAAGGAGGGGGTTGGGTGGGGTGCCATCACCTTTCCTCAGTGCTACCACTGAGGATTCTAGCTGACAGACTTACACATAAATTTGGGTCTCCAGGTGACCAAACAGCTCACATTTTTAGGCTACCAGTCATGTTAGGGCTCAGTCTGTGACCTAAACCAATGTTCTTAACCTTGGCTGCACATCACAATCCTCTGGGGAACCTTTAAAAATCCCAATGCCCGGCCTAGTCCTCAACTCCCAGGTGATTCCTATTAACTCAGCTAAGTTTGGCAACCAGTGGCCTAAATTCTACATCAGTACTTTTCAAATTCCTGTGAATATGAATCCCCCGGTGGTCTTGTGAAAATGCAGATTCTGATACAGAATCTGGGTGCGGCCCGAGATGCTGCAGTTCTAACAAGTGCCCAGGTGAAGCTCACACTGCTGAACCACCCTCTGAGTCCTCTCACAAGTGTCCATCTGCTTTTCAAACTTTTTTTTTCTGAAAGCTTTTGAGAAAAGAAAAATAGCTCAGAGAAGCTATGTGAGGTTTGCAAAATGTATCAGGCCCAGAGCGAACGTGTGGGACTTCAGACATGCTTCCCTGCCAACCCAAGCCCAGGGGCAATTATTTAAAGGCATTTTGTTCCTGACTAGTTGCTTCATCCGTGATTTTTTTCCTGGAATTTCTGATACAAAGAATAACGGGTAGCCAAGAAATAGCTTATGTCATTTCAACGTAAATTGTTGGTAGACAACTTAGGAACTGCTCCTTTTTTCCTTAAAAACTTAGAACTTCTGCTAATCCAAGTGTGTATTCAGGGCAACTTGAATCTATGCTCCCGGGTGGCCATCCTAAAGCTTTGGTTGTGAATAAATGTTATACTTAATCATAAGGTTGACACTATGAAACCGTTTCTTCAAATCTAATTTGACAGCAAAGCCTCACATAAATGACAGGTGGTAGAACTGGGGTGTTTCCAAGGGTGAAGGGTCAGAGCTGGTCCACAAAGTTAGTCAACCATGATTGCAGCATGTACTTTCCTTGTCAATGTACACAACCTGTTGTGCTCTTCTGCCTGAAGTTAACTCTTTGGAAGGGAATATCTATAATTTGTGATCAATTGAATTTCTGAAAGTTTCTGTAGGGTCCTCACTTAAGGAAGATGGTTAGCCTTGTTTATATAGCCATAAATGATTCATTTCCACACAGTCCCTGTGGCCACATTGTCCCACTCAAGTCTGACATCTCTTAAATTAACTCAAATGAGATAATGTCAGAACCTGATTGCCTGGGTCCAAGAACTAATTCAAACACAGAGAAGAAAGTTCAACTGTTAAAGTAACATCACCAACGTTATCCACTTTCGCTTTCACTCTAAAGCCTAGTACCAACTAACCTTATTCTTACATCTATTATCTACCTGATTCCATGAAAACGTAAATTCCATGATGGCAAAGTGTGGGAGGCCAAAAAAAGATCCTCGGCTCCCGCCGAGCTGTCCCCTCCCCCAAAGCGCACGTACAAAATGTTCAAAAATTACGTGCCCCACCCCGCTTGCATATATCCTACGTAACCATGGCAACTTCTTACTCAGCCACTGACCACATGGTAGGGATTCCTTTGTTTAAACTCGATTGGCAGCTGTTCCCGTGCCTGGGCAACCAGCTGACAGCCTGAACCTGAAATCCGCCAATCAGCAAAGGACACCTTTCCTCTTTACTCCTCCCCCCACTCCCTCCGCCCCCTGTTCACCTGTAAGCTTTAAAAACCGGCTTTTCACAGCCATTAAACAGACCTTGACAAGGAATCTGCTTGGTCTTGTTCTCTCTTTCTCGCCCATTGTTTTTCAGGCTCGGTCCCCCTTGCCCCCACAAATAACCACGTCCCGCAGGACGGGACAGCAAAGTCTTGGTCTTTCTTGTCATCATCATAGTCTTATACTCAGAACAGTGCCCAGCACACAGTTGGTGTTTGATAAATATTTATGGAAACTCCACTAAAAATTCCCGTTTCTTTTAATACAAACCACACTGATTTGGACCTTCCCTCAATATGAGTCCAAGCTGGTCTGACTAGTACCACTATTCTGGTTTTCTATGCTACTTTCAGCCTTGTGGTGGATGATACCTGAATTGTGCACATTTGTAGCTCCAAAGAAAGTGTGATAGAGATATTTGAAGATGGAAGTCACTGTCATCTACATAATAATTAAAGTAACAGAGATGGATGCAAGTGTTTAGGAGGGGAACATGGAGAAAATGGCCTATGCTTGAGCCCTCAGAAACTCAATCTTTAAGGAAGAAAGGGGTTTCCTACACTTCCCTGTACCTTCCCAGTATGCCCCATGCCCCTATGCAGAAACCTGCACAACCAGACTATAATAAATTTCTTCAACTGGAACTTGAGTTATAGACCCTTAATATTCTGGAGACTCCTTTGGTCATTTATGGGTTAATCAATGTCCACTTAAAAATGTACTATTTTTGTTACCAAAGCAATTACAAATGAAACCCCACCACTCCACTTCTGTAACAGTATCAACTATTATTTAAAAGAGTCCTCATGACATACATGTAATGGAAGAAAGGGTAAAATCAAATATTAAGTAAATTATCTTCGATGATTTCTCTCCTGGGCTATTTTACCAAGAGAGATGTAGTAGTACAGATGCTGAGTTATAAAATGATCTTCTTCCTTTAGTTGCTATTCTCTGTTCACCTTGTGAGGCATTCATTAAGTCCCAAAGAAGAAAGAAAACTAAGCAGTATTGTGACAGGCTGCCTCCAAGATAGCCCCCAGTGATCCCAGATGCCTAACAGTCCCTTGTATAATCCCCTCAGCTCATGCATAGGGTAGACTTATTCACTGACTTCTAACAAATATAGAGGGTGGCAAAAAATTGCTTACACATTTAAAGGAAAAAACTGTATTAAAATTGTAATACTCAATATACACTGATAACATTTGTTATCTTGTATATCGTGCTTATAGCTCTTATAATTGTAGAAGTGAAACATGACTTGAGTATTACAATTTTAATAGTTTTTTTCTTAATTAAAATGTGTACACATTTTGGGGGACCCTCTGTATTACAGACGTGATGGCATGACACTTTTGAGGCTAGGTTATAAAGTGGTGGTTTCTGTCGAACATGATGATCAATCACTCATCTTGGGGCAAGCTAGCTGCCAAGTCTTAAGGCAACCCTGAGGAGAGGCCCATGTGGCAAGAAACCAAGGCTTTTCAACAATCAACTGAAGAATCTAGAAAACTGATTCTCCTCCTCCAGGTTCAGCCTTCACAGGAGACAACAATCCCATGAAAGGACTTGAGAACCAGAGGCAGCTACCTAAGCCACACTTGGATTCTTGACCCACAAAAACTGTGATAATAAAGGTTTATTACAAACCACTAAGTGATGGAGGATTTATTATAAAGCAACAGCAACTGATACAATCATAACCATAGAAATTATATTGGCATTTTCACAATCAATTGTACAAACCTGAAGTATTGTAGTCAAAAGACTACAGGAGCTTGCATGATCTACTACACGTATGGAAATTAATCAAGACTCCTTGAAGGCAGATGTCTCATGGTCTAAATCCAGTAGGTCTTCAAGTAATCATTTTTGAATTAAACTATTTCACTCCCTGGAAATACCACACCCTTGGTCAAAATTTCTATTCATGTATCCAATCCTGTTTGTTGCAGAGAGCTTAAAGGACTAGGGGAAGTTCATTTTCCTGTTCTTGGATACTTTCAGTGTTTACTAGCATATTCTTACATGTTCCCCATTCTGTATGTATACTAGAATTGCCCAGAGAGCTTTCAAAAAAAATCAAAACATCTCAATGGCCAGGTGAAACCTCAAGAAATTAATCTCTGGGCTATGTTATAATCTCAGATATCTATTAATCCCAAATTTTGCCCAGAGATGTTTAACATGGACCATTAAATAAATGTGTGCAAACAGTAAGAAAACATTTGCCTTGTGTATTTTCTTTTATTTCCTAAATTCCTTAGACTGTCCTAACATCTTTTAATGACATGCTTCAATTATTTACTCCTCCAAGCCCCAAATCTTTGTTTATTTAGTAAATGTAAAATAGTTGTATTAAAATAACTGTAATAAATGCCACACTAATAAAAGGCAAAGCTCCTTGTAAATCCGGTCAACAAACAACAGAGGTCCTACTGAATCAAATATTGCTCTTGCTAGGAAGAAAGGACTTCTGATATTTTAAATTATCTGTATTATTGCTTCCACCATTAACCAGAGTGTTGTTAATCTAGAATGGACTATACTTGAAAAGGTAAGTCACAGGCTAGAGGAAAATATTTTTAATACATAAAGAAATGACTTGTAATCAGAATATATAAAGAGTTTGTACAAATCAATAAAAGCAACTGAATTTTTTAAATACACAAAAGATTTGGACCTCTTGCCTATGCATCAGGTGGCTCATGTCTATAATCCTAGCATTTTGGGAGGCCAAGGGGGGTGGATTACCTGAGCTCAGGAATTTTGAGACCAGCCTGTGCAGGAGTGAGAATTCATCTTTATTAAAAATAGAAGAAAATTAGCTGGACATGGTGGTGGACACCTGTAGTCCCAGCTTCTTAGGAGGCTAAGGTAAGAGGATCACTTGAGCCCAAGAGTTTGAGGTTCCTGTGAGCTGTGATGACACGATGGCACTCTAGCCTGGGGCTACGGAGTGAAACTCTGTCTCAAAAACAAAACAACAATAATAAAAAATTTGAGCCTCTTACACAAGAGGATACCAAAGTGGCCAATGAGAAAATGGAAATGTTCAACATCATCAGTAGTAAAGAGAAGGCAAATTAAAATGAGATCCCTCTATATACCCACAAAATGGCTAAAATGAAACAGACTGAGACTAGTAAGTGTTGGTGAGAATGTAGGACTACAGCTGCTTCATATTGCTGGTGGGAGTATAAATTAGTGTAACCGCTTAGGGAAAATGTTAGGCAGTACCTTCAAAAGCTAAACATACCTTATTTCTGAGCAATTCCAAGTGTGTATATGTTTATCATAAAGCATATCGCATAATGCTGATTGCAGGTCTATTCATGGTAGTCTGAATGTGACACTCAAATGTCCAGCAGTAGAATGGGTAAACTGTGCCATATTCATACAATGGCATCCCATACCACAACAAAGACAAGACCATGCTTACACGCACCACATAACTAACTCTTATAGACACAGTATTGAAAGAATGTTCATGAAACAGTCTATACTGTATGAGTCTATTTACATAAAGTGTAAGAACAGACAAAACTCATCAATGGTAATATAATTAACAGTAGTGGTTAATCCTGGGTGAGGTTGGGGGGGATGCAAGAGGGGTGTGGTTACTGCCTGAGAAGGGGAATAAGGGAACCTTCAAGGGCACTGAAAATATCCTAAATCTTGGGTGGCACCTATAGCTCAAAGGAGTAGGGCGCCAGCCCCATATACCAGAGGTGGCGGGTTCAAACCCGGCCCTGGCCAAAAACTGCAAAAAAAAAAAAATTCTATATCTCATCTGGGTAGTTGTTACACTGGCTTATACTGTAAAATTTCAAGCTGTATGCTTACCATTCTGTGCACTTTACCATAAGCATTAATTTCATTCAAAGGAAGAAAGTACATTATACACACATCATTCGGACTTGAAATAGGAATACTTTTTTTTTTAAGGGAAATCAAGTTTGGTCCAAATGTTTCACATTATAAGTATGTAATACTCAGATCTGAAATTAGTTTAGAAAGCATATGGATTTCTTACTTACCAAAGTATGCCAATAAATGGATAGTTTGCTAAAAGCTCACCCATGGGTTGAGCACTCTTCAGGATTTTACAGAAAAGTCTCATTTTGATATACAGTGAAATAGAAGTAAAAAATGAAATGTTGAAAAGTTTTGAACTACATATGTTTTCATAAAAGAGCACTTCTCGATTTGCTAAAAATGTTGACTTTTTGAAAAGAGAACATTTCAAAGTTTGGGAAGTGCCCACTGTCAGCCTTCTAGCAGGGTTTACCCCATGTAGAGTTGAGGCTGATAAATACATCGAGTTAGAAAACCATCTCCATCCTAATTATAGATTGTTCTACAGAGAAAAGTGAGCTTTTAAAATCTACTCATTGGAGAACAGATCCATTTATACCTGTACCAGGTTTTTGGTTTTTTGGATGACTCAACAAGAAAGAAAAAAATTGACCACAGATAATGTATGATACAGCCTCTATTGCTAAAATGCTTTTTAAATCAAATGTAAGTGTTGCAAACTTCAGTGTGAATTGGGGCACTGGGACAGCTGCATGGTGGGATGTAATCTCTTCCCTAGATTGCATTTATTCCATTCAACCCAGAGAAGAAAGACAGAAAGGAAGAACACACGCTCAGTAGAAACAAGGAAGGAAAGAATAGGTGCTCATTTCCTTTTTAAATGAAATCTAGACTTTTTTTTTTCAGTTTTTGGCTGGGGCCAAGTTTGAACCTGCCACCTCCAGTATATGGGGCCAGCGCCCTACCCCTTTGAGCCACAGGCACTACCCTGAAATCTAGACTTTTAAAAAGTGGAATTTTTTGTACTTATTTTAGTGGATTTTGGAGGCCAGAAATAATATGAGGTTTCTATTTCTGTAGCCAACAATGTAGCCTATATGTGGCAAGTGCTCCAAGTTTCTGAAATGTATATAATAAAAAAAAAAATCTGTCTGGGTACTATGGCTCACTTTGAGGTGGGTAGGTCCCTTGAACTCAGGAGTTCCAGACCAGCCTAAGCAAGGGCAAGACCTCATCTTTTTTTTTGGTAGACTCTGTCTCACTTTATTGCCCTCAGTAGAGTGCTGTGACATCACAGCTCACAGCAACCTCCAACTCCTAGGCTCAGGTGATTCTCTTGCCTTAGCCTCCCAAGTAGCTGAGACTACAGGTGCCTGACACAATGCCTGGCTATTTTTTCTTTTTTTTGAGACAGAGTTTCACTTTATTGCCCTCAGTAGAGTACTGTGGCATCACAGCTCACAGCAACCTCCAACTCCTGGGCTTAGGTGATTCTCTTGCCTTGGCCTCCCGAGTAGCCCGGCTATTTTTTTTTTGTGGTTGTTGTTGTTGCAGTTTGGCTGGGGCCAGGTTTGAACCCACCACCCTTGGTATATGGGGCTAGCGCCCTACCCACTGAGACACAGGCACTGCCCAAGATCCCATCTTTACTAAAAACAGAAAAACTAGCTAGGCATCGTGGCAGACACCTGTAGTTTCAGCTGCTTGAGAGGTTGAGGAAAGATGACCGCTTGAGCCCAAGAGTGTGAGGTTGCTGTGAGCTACGGCACTCTACCCAGGGCACAGAGTGGGATTCTGTCTCAAACAAACAACCACCACCACCACCAACAAAAAACTAATCCTTCAGCTTTTCTGCTGCCTGATGCTACTTTGGTGGGGTGGGAGCATGCACTGAGAAGTGTGTCTGTGTGTGAAGTGATCTGGCTGCAATCCCCTAGGGAACAAGATATAATAGAACAGGCCTTTAAAAACGTGTGTAATAACCAAAGAATGAAACCGGAACGCAGCCACTTGTAATTGCTCTATTTATTAATACATGTATCACAAATGTTCACAATATCAATGCATTCTTGTTGGCATGCTAGACAGAGGCATTATTTTTGAAGATCTTTTAAAAACACGTTGACTTTTGTTCCCCCTTCACACTCATTTTTAAATTGATCTGTTGAGGTCCTCAATGTCTGTAATGTCAATGCAAGAAAAAAATACAGGAAGGAAAAGAGGTAAAACAACACAAGGGCAATTAATTGGGGAAAAAGCAAAGTAATATCATTGCCTTCACGAGAAGCAGAAACACAGCCTTGTAACAGGATTATACAGGTTTCAACCAAGAGGTAAAGGGACACTAAACTGCCTGTCCATCCCCAGGTATGTGATAACAAGCAAGGAGGCCACCTAAAGCTCAATAGTAAGTTCCTTCATGCGTGACACATGCTTTTTTCTCCTCCTGGACAATGACTGATGTGTCTCTTTACATGTCTGAGGCAGCCTGAAGAAGGTAGGAAAGAGCCTTAGTAAAGGGAAAACCAAACCAAAGTAAGCCAAAAGAACAGATAACTATCATCTGCTTATCTACTTAAAGGTGTGTGGCATTTATGGACCACGTGAGGAGCTAACAGGAGCCTCCCACACTACATGCACGGCCCAAAGGGGCCAGCGGTGCTGTGACAGCCAGTCACCTACAACGAGCTGCAGTTGGACCAAGTACAGGTGGAGGAGCTGGCACGCGTGGGGCCTCTGGGTGGGGTTCACTAGGACTAGCTGTGTGGGGGACCTGGCTACACTCTGTGCCACAACAGGGCTTCACAAAATGGACACTACACATGACACAGGCTGAAAGGTGGAGCAGAGACTGGGTGGGAGTGTCAGTTGCACGTGGGGGGCGGTTAAGGGATAGAGGGGAGCAGGGCAGGTGTATTATGTACTGTGCTCTAACATTCTTTGGAAGTCTTTCAAACATTGCTGCAGTTCCTTTTTAAAACAGGTCGCTTCTGCTGCTGTCGTTCTGGAAAGACTAAGAAAGAAATGAAGACATGTGAGTAACTCATCATGAATAAAAAGCTCAGCAAAAAAGGTAACAGGCTAAAAAGGGCATTTCTACCTTTTCCACAATAGTACCGATCACACCTCCTCCCCAGCACCATGGAAATGAGATTTCTGCAAGTGGGCAAGCGCCACCAAGATCAGGGAGTTGAGTGATTGGGCAGTACTCCTGCCAAAGGGAGCCCTCCAAAGTGAATACCCCCCCAGTGCCACTCACCTTCTCCTTACACCATCTCATACTGATTGGCTGTGATGAACCGGGACAGACAGCAGGCCAGCAGCATGCCAATCAGCTGTTGCCAGGGAGAAAAACAAAAATGAGAATATGGAGTCAATGAACTACACCCTTCTTTGTCCCATAGCTATTGCTTTTTTAATTTTGATTTTTAATTGGTAAATAATAACTGCAAATATTTATGGGGTACAATGTGATGTTTTGATATATGCATGTCCTTTGATGTAATTTTTTAACAACCAAGGGTTTGGGGATGGGGAATGGGCAGGAGAGCAAAAGGTCAACAGTGATGTCAATTGTGGAATCTCGTCTAGAGGGGTCTAAGTGCAGGGCCAACTAGAGGTTGACAAACTGGCCCTAAGGTTCCAGCTGTAGCTCACTCTTGCCATTTAAGAATAACTTTTGACACTTAACTAGTATTAAGATGTGTTCAGGCTATAAGAATAGTGAAAAAAATTAAGTAACACAGAATTAGTGAGATAATCATTAAAAGGTCAAAATTTAATTCAAAGCCATAGCACATGTATCTGAAAGATTTCTGATATACCAGTCAAGTCTGGCTGACAGAATAATAGTTCTTTCCTTGAGACAAGAATAGAGACACTTGACCAGGTATAGTTGTCTTTCAAGTAAGAAAGCCACAGCTAGCCAGGTGTTGTGGCGGGTGCCTGTAGTCCTAGCTATTTGGGAAGCTGAGGTAAGAGAATCGCCTAAGGCCAGGAGTTGGAGGTTGCTGTAAGCTGTGACGCTATGGCACTCTACCAAGGGTGATAGAATGAGACTCTGTCTCTACAAAAAAAAAAAAAAAAAAAAAAAGCCACAGCTTGTGAGAGGGAGAAGGGGAAAGTGAGGCTTTAAATGGTGTCTCTAAACCATATAGCTAGCTCATGTCTAAGTGGGCTCATCTTCACCCAGGACCCACCAAACAACTAACAGAGTACCTCCACCTGTCTCTGTGCCACGCTTGGACCATTGGCACAGGTGAATCTGATTTTAAAAAGTTGCTCTTTATTACACACCCTTAAGCACATCTTGGTCTGCTCATTAGGAACAAAATTCTCACTCATTTATCTGGAAGATCAGCATTCTTTGAATAGGAGCCCAATTATTCACTTGAGTCTAGAATCCACTTTCTCTTGGCCAGTGCAGTCCCTTCTCCTTAAGCCATTTGGCAAGTTTTATTGAAGAAGAGGTGAGAATGGCTTTTAGAGGTAATCTGGTGCTGTGTCACTCCAAGTGTGGGCACAGCACCAACATCAGCATCACCTGGGACCTTGTTAGAAATATACATTCTCAGGCTGCAGCCCTCCTGCATCAGATCCTCTGAGGGGGAGGGGCAGCACCTGGTGTTTTAACAGCTCTTGGGGCAGGGGACTACTCCTCTAGTCCTCCCAGGCACCCTTATCTCCCAGGCGAAACATCTGCAGCCACAATGGGTTCCAAGGTTGGCCAGGGCAACACCTGAACTCCATTATCCTGACTCTGAACCCACTTATGCAAATTCCAGTCCCTGATTCTTAGCGTCCTTTTGAGAATTATGCTGTGAAATATGCAAACTATAACCTCTGTCAGGTAAGGGAAAATTATCACCTTATAGGATTCACCCTATCTCCTACCAAGGCACTGGCCAACATCATTTTATGCCACAAAATACACAGAATGATGCACTTACTGGCAAGGGGCTGAAGATACCATAGCTGTAACCTCCAGAATATTCTAGCAAATGGGACACTAAAGTTTCCCTATGAGTGTAGGGTCTTTGAACCTCACAGCATATCTATTTTTATTAGAGCTTCTATTTCCCAGGACCAACAAATATCAGAAGACACTTGATCATATAAAAAAATCAGATTCTGGCCCCCCAAATCCAAATAAGTAAAGAGTACATAACACATTCAGGGATAACAAAAATTACAGTTATCCTTTGGTATCCACAGATGATTGGTTCCAGGATGTCCCAAGGACACCAAAATTCATGACTGCTCAAGTCCCTGGTATAAAATGGCATAGTATTTGCATATAACCTACACACATCCTCTGGTATACTTTAAGTCATCTCTAGATTACTTGTAACCTAATACAATGTAAATGCTATGTAATTAGTTGCTATACTGTATATTGTTTTATTTTTTATTGTTGTATTGTTATTTTTAATTCTTTCATATATTTTTCATCTACAGTTGGTTGAATCTATGGATGTGGAGTCCACCTATACTGAGGACTGAATGCACTGACCCTTTACCACAACCTTGTGCAATATTACAATCTCAATTTTTCAGATAGTATGGATTTAAGGGAGGTTCAAGAATCTCCTCCAAAACCATACAGGCAATTCACACAGAGCCTAGGGTTGCACTCTCTTCCCCTATCCAAGAATAGCCCCATTTCTATCCTGCCTTCTACATAGAAAAGGTGAACAGGTTTCCTCAAGGGCCCTGAGAAAGAATTACTGGCATATAATGAGTCATTCTGGCAGCCTGTGTGGACCCTGGGGGAGGCCAGGCAAGGGGTTATCTCAGGAAATGGGTAAGAATAGGATCTATATTTGTTGATGAGTACTTTTTTCCTTCTAATTACAGTCTGGAAGGTTTTGTTATAAAAGCACAGAATGAATTCCCTTTAGGTGCTCCCAGAGGCAGGAATAGGGTGATCTCTAGCCTTAACATAGCAGGCCAGGTGAGGAGGTCACAGCTATAATCTTGGATCTATTGTAGCAACCCAACCTCAAGCCTCAGGCAAGCCACTCCCCCCTCCCCTTTCAGAAAACAGCTTTCCTGTTTCCACTCCAGAATATAACATTCCATGAAGCCATGGATCTACTGATGTCTGGAGGACAACTTCAGCTTCCAAGAATACTGAGGCTGTTGGCATCATAAATAGCTGCAGTTCTTAGAACATCTGTCTGGTAAAAGGCACTGATAGCCATTGTTCTCCCTGCCCTAAGCTGAACACAGCAGGTCTCAAGTCTGCCCGGCTGGACCTGCTTGGCGAGAGGAATGGAAAAAAAGTATTAATCAGATTCTTTATGACTTGGAGAAAGATCCATTTGACTTGATTCATCTCACTAATGAAAGTAGGATCCCCCTCCCTCACCACCCACACACTCATGCCACATGGGAATATTCTTGGATGCTAAGATGTCTCATCCATGGGATTCCTGGCGCTTTGAGGTTCTCTTCCACTCATGTATGGTACTGGCATCATGTTCCTTTATGGTTCTAGGATAGCCGTTAGGAGAGATTTCAACAATATTTTTCTCTTCAAGGGGACAGTCCCCCTCAAATGTTAAACCCAGGTCTGATCCTTGGGTGTTAAAAATGTGATGCTACATGGCCAGGTGCAGTAGCTCATGCCTGTAATGCTAGGGCTTTGGGAAGCTGAGGCTGGTGGATTGCTTGAGCTCAGGAGTTTAAGACCAGCTTGAGTAAGGGCAAGACCTCATCTCTACTAAAAACAGAAAAACTAGCCTGGCTACGTGGTACACACATGTAGTCCCAGTTACTTGGGAGGCTGAGTTTTGAGGTTGTGAGCTATGATGATGCCACAGCACTCTACCCAGGGTGACAGAGTTAGATTTTGTCTCAAAAAAAAAAAAAAAAAGCCTAATACTACATATACATGCCTTAAGCAGACAGTATGCTCAAGGCCATCAGTGCAGCTTGTATGCTGGCCTCAGTAAGAAGGCTTAGAATCTTCTAAAATGCCCCTGGCCATTCCAGAGATGTTACTATTACTAAAACATTATAGCAACCAGATAAAAGTTCAGGATACCAATTGCTTTTGAAATATCTCCGAGACTGAGTTAACGCACTTTCTTTGTGAACCCACTCGGGCTTGTCTGTGTGTTGGCAGGTAGAGGGTTTAATTCACTTCATGAGCTGCAAACAAATGAAGCACACTTCTAAAAGAGTTTTGAAACTGCAACAGGAAACAGACTCATCTTGGCTGAGCTCACATGCTCTTGTGAGATGAAAAGTTACACGGGTTTTGGTAACTGCGTGGAAAGAAAAGCTTTTCAGGCTCTGCACTTGCAAAGACAAACTATCAGACTAATGTTCTATTCTCTAAGTGAGTGTTACACAGCGATGTTCGTTTTGTGGGCAATTTATTAAGCTGTGAACATACAATTTATGCACTTTTCGGTACATTTCATATTTCAATTTCAAGTTTTCAGAACAAACTTGAATGAAATTAAAGTACATCTGTAGTGCTAAGTAAGAAAGCCAGAGGTACACACAGGCAAGTAAAAAGTAATTAGAGTTTGAGATTGCCTGTATAGAAACTAGAGCTGTGGAAACATTACTCAGATAACATTAATTGGGCTTTGTTTGAAAAATGATCTGTTGGTCTGAACAAAGTCGGAGTTAAACATAAATAAAGTTTTCACGTGGTTGCTAAGCACACATGTCAATCCTCTCATTCACCCATGGCAATATTATATCAAGGATATAATCATTTGGCTGGGAGATCAGAAGCCTGAGGGACTGGATTCTGCCTGATAGAGATGGGCTAAATTTGAGATTTAGTTTAGTCTTGCTTCATCCTTGAATATGTGTGGCTTACTTACTTGGCATAATTACTCCTCTCCATTGTTTTTCAGAGGATGGGTAGAGATAATGAGATATAAAAGTTAATACACAAAACTTTGGTTCCTCTTAAAAAACATAGTAGTCAAAGTTAAAGATGAAAATACTAATCAGAAGATGAAGTTTGCTAAATTTAGGCTTCCTTAAAAGGGAGAGGTTTCATGCATAATCCCCTAAGAGCTAAAAATGGACAGGTCAACAGAGAAAAACCCTTGCCCGAATCCAGACAAGCCATTTAATGTTTTGACTTGTTTATGCTCCAATTATGCCAGCACGTTGTTCAGTTAACCTCCATTTGACCTACAGAAGAAAGCATTTTTTTTTTTTTTTTTGGAGCTAGTGATTAGTCGGACTGTAACCAATATTCCCTTGATGACAAAACTTCATTTAAGTTGAAAAAGGAAAATCAATAAACAGATCACCTGAGGACTAATGAGCTCTGACCCCATCTATCAGCCTTTCCCAAGGCATAGGAAGGCATGCCAAGAACTTGGAGGCCAGGGAGGAAGATGGGGGAAAGGCTAGATCAGGCACTGCACAATTATATAGGATACCTGGGAAAATGCGATTCCAAATGCCACTCCAGCGATGATTCCCATGTTAGTCTCCATGAAACTGGTCACCAGATCATAACAACCCTGGAAACAGAGAGACACTGTCTCAGAGACATGTTTTCACCCAGGCTAGCTGATGTGCACTTGAAACACTCCCACATACATTCCAACCTTAATCATCAAATACAACTGCAACTCATGTTAGCCTTTTCAAACTTAAAAAAATAACACAAAAAGCTTCAAACATATAAAAGATACAGATAATACAATGAAGCTCCACATGACCCTTCCCCTAACGTCACAACATATGGTTGATCTTGTTTCATCTGAACCTCCCTTACTCCCATCCCCTGGCAGCAGCACTTTAAAGCCAATCCCAAGACATATAACTTCATCCACAAATGTTCCTACAGTGGGATTAAATTCAGCAATAAATACGTAAGATCTATGAGGCTAACACTATAGAGATAAGGAAGTAGACTTGGACAGATGAAAAGGCATTCCATATCCTTAAACAGGAAGCCTTAGCATCATAAACAGAGTTACTAACATTCTGACAACAAAAGAAAAATCTTGAATAAACAACGTGAAATCATCTGGGTAGAGGGTGGTGTTTGAATACCTGCCAACTTCATGGAGTTTCAGGGTTCTCCCTAAGGAGACCATTAAGATTTATTCAATAGGAAAATCCTATGTTCTAGAATCATCTTTTCCAAAGAGAGTGTGTATTCATTGTAACTGGCCAAATCAACCTACACCTGTAACTTTGACTTAACATTTACAAAAGCAAAATATGTAACCGAAATGTTCCTCTACCATATACTGAAATAAACAACAACAAAATCAACCTACAGCCCTTAACTGACTTATTCAGCTAGGAAGATGTGGTCTTTTTCCAGTTTTCTGAAGGACTAGAATGTATAAAGTCTGTGAAAATAGACATGAATTTAATAAACAGGATAAAGGTGGTTTTGTTTATCAAGAAAGGAAAACTCAGTTGTAATAACATCTGAAAAACAATAAAAATCTTTTATCTCCCATTTTTAAGTTCAAAATTTTATAATATTTCTTTTTTTTTTTTTTTTTAGGCAGAGTTCTCACTTTGTTGCTCTGGATAGAGTATCATGGCATCATCATAGCTCATAGCAACCTCAAATTCTTGGGCTCAAGAGATCCTCTTGCCCCAGTTTTTCTGTTTTTAGTAGAGAGTGGGTCTTGCTCTTGTTTAGGCTGGTCTTGAACTCCTGAGCTCAAGTAATCCACCTGCCTCAGCCTCCCAGAGTGCGAGGGTTACAGGCGTGAGCCACCAGGCAGGGTGGCCCAATATGTGCTTTTTGAATGAGCAACATGGCAACACCTGGCAGCTTGTTAGGACTGCAGAATCAGGGGTCCCACCCATACTTACAGAGTCCATAGGTTATTCCTCTTAAACAAATTTTAACAAATTTTAGCCAGATCTCCAGATGCTTCACATACCTATTCAACTTCAAGAAACATTCTTTTATAAGAAAAGCTCCCTTACTACTTTTGACTCCAAATAAGAAAGCAAGTTAACAAATAATATCAGTGATAGGATTACTTCAAATAAGATGAAAGTGAGTTAGCTTTTCCTGTTATTTAAACAATACAAAACTGATGTCAAAGAAATGTTTTTCATCTCTGCATTTTTCTCTATTATTCGCCACATGGAGTCAAAAGCTCATTTTCCATAGACCTGCATATTGGAAGAACTGCTTTGATACTACAACCACAAGCCATGTTTGCATTCAACTTTAAATTATTCACTAAGCCATGATCTTATCTGCCCACAACAATCTCTCTCAATTTCCTACTATGAAAGTCTGGTTGTCAGGTGTGAGATAAATCTATGGAGACCTGCTAAGTCTCCTAGGAAACACTGAGAAACAGAACCGTTAATTTGTTCACCTTCTCAGCATATCTAAATCAACATGGTCACCATGGAAAACATCTGCAAGTGGCAGGCTTTAACCATGAGGAGGAGAAGGCTAGTCCCAGAGAGGTTCTGGGAAGAGGTATCTTGCTAGCTGCCAAGTAGAATAACTCTCTTTCTTTGCTCTTGCAGATTGCAAAGAATCCCCAGTAAGTAGGGGCTAAACCATTGCTATTAGGTGACTGAACCTGCAGACAGGTCATCACTCAGCTAGCAAAATCAAAATAAAACTTGTCCCCAAATCCAAACAATAAATATCCTATTTAACTGTTCACCCCTCCCTCCTGCTCTCTTCCAGTTATCTATACATGGTAGGTTCCTTAGGCTCCTAGGTAAAAGAGCCAAGAATCATCTTTCTGTGCTATCAGAGTATAGGATTCAAGACACCCAAGGATTTACGGGGACCATCTATTTACTGTAAATCATGCGTTCCATATAACTAGAATGTGGCAGTAGTTAAGCCTCCTGGGGGAAGGAGTGGATGGGGAGGGGGAGCTGACTTTTATGAGCATCTCCTATTCCCCCATCCCAATCACCTACCTTTTATAGATTAGGTGTCTGAGACTCAGGAGAAGCAATTTGTCTCAGAGGTTCTTGTGGGCATTACATGAGAATGTCTAATGAAACTCAGTAGATAAATTTCAGTTTTCGTTCGCCTTTTTTCTTCAGGGAGCCAGGTTAGAGAGTATAAGGGGCGAGAGAGAAGTAAAACACCTCTTCCAAGTGTGTGGGGTGTCCAGGGAAATATAAAATACAAGTGTAGTGGGAAGGCTGAGAGGGAGGTCAGTGTGTAAGTTATCAATGAAATGGAAAAATGCCTTCCTATCATTCTTTCTGAAAATAAGTATATAAGGATTATAGATACACTATATGATATACCTCCAAACTTGCTTTTAGATATTAACAAAAGATCCTCCCTACAAGGACCCATGGCATCATTTCTATAAAAGATACACCATGATATAGAAGACAAGTTTCACCATCATCATCATCATCACATTAACATTTATTGATCCTTAATTGGTGCCAGGCACTGTGCTTTGGATACAATACCTCAGTCAATCTTCTTATGAAGTCTTAAGGGCAGGAACCATTATCCCCATTTTACAGATGGGAAAATCAATATTGAGATAGGTTACGTAACTTGAACGAGATCACATACATAGCAAGCCACTGAGCCAGAATTTAAACTGGAGTCTGTCTTTAGATCTTGGGCTCTTGACTTCTAGATCTTAAACTTTCACAAGAAGTTTGGGTGAAAAAAAAAAAGACTTTTCCCAAAGGTTGATGGTTGATGGGTGCTTCTTCTTTTATGACCTCCTGAGGCTGCTATGCCAAATATCTCACTGCCATAAAGCACTTATTTCCTTTCATCAACCAGAGCAGCATCCACCATATGCCAGGTATGCTTGGTACTTCATAAAATGGCAGCATAAGGACACATGGGTGCTCAGTGGACATGTCCATGAGAACCCAGGAGCCACCTTACAAAGTAATAAGAGGCAAACTAGACCTCAAAGTTTGGGTTCATGCAGAAATTGCAGTAAGGTGCGGTGGTTTATGCCTATAATCCTAGAACTCTGGGAGGCCGAAATGGGTGGACTGTTTGAGCTCAGAAGTTCGAGACCAGCCTGAGCAAGAGCAGGATCCCATCTCTACTAAAAATAGAAAAAAAACTAGCTGGGTATTGTAGTGAGTGCCTGTAGTCCTAGCTATTCAGGAGGCGGAGGTAAAAAGATAGCTTGAGCCCAAGAGTTTGAGGTTGCTGTAAGCTATGACGATACCATGGCATCCGACCCAGGGTGACAAGAGTGAGACTCTGTGTCTAAAAAAAAGAAATTCCAGCAAAAACAAATGCTCTCTTAATGAAAACAAGAAGCTGTCAGTACTGAATCTTACTAACTACACCAGTAACAAAGTAATAAGCCCAGAATGACCAAATGAGCTTCCAGAATGGCAACAATGTCTTGCAGTGCTTAGGCTACAGATACCAACATTAAATGAGTAAAACACAGAAGACACATCTTAACATTTTAATCTAGAGAGAATGGCTATTTTATCTCTGAATGATTCAATAGTTGGATCAAATCACATAAACTTTTGAAAACATCGGATTGAATTTTAGTAAGAAAAGAAAATGTGCCCCACAGCTGAATAACCACAGGTCTTCCCCTTCCCGTCTAATTTTGCCAAAACATATTTTACATATAAAATTTCTTTAAACATTGAAGAATGTTGACCGCCTTCAAATGCAGTTCTATCGGGTCTTTATCATATTCTCCACAAAGTGGAACACAGAATTGACTTTCCTTTTCTCTGACTACTGAAACTTCATTTTCCTTGTTTCTACCATGTACTAATTTTCAAATTTCTTTTAGCCATCATTTCTTTCTGATTTCTTTGGAAATCCGGATGTTGACAGTGAGTTAAATTGGAGTTGTTGATTTCTTTCCTATGGCAGTGAACTCCTGAAAATAAAGGCCACCCTCCTAGAAGAAGCAGATGCTGTCTGTCAATTCTGTTCCAATCTTTTTGCCAAAGACTGGCACCCAGCTGTGAACAATGTCATATTTAGATAGTATATTAAGCAGGAGAAAGACACCCAGAAAGAAGAAAGCCAACATTCCCTGTCTGACATAAGCATCAAGGTTAACAGGAACCACTTACTAAGTCTTCCTAACGGTGCCTGGTAGATTTTTGCTGCAGGAGAGAAATGTGAGGCTGGTTTGAGCCGCAGCTTTCTCTGTTAGAAGTGAGCAGCCTCAAGTGCCTCTCCCAGGCCATTAAGGACCACAAAGAAAGAGTCTCGATTCTTTCCTGGACTACCATTTCTGACCTATTTGTCATAATTTCACAGTGACAAAAAAGCCCTCCCCAACATTCACCACTGGTCCCATCAGGGAGGGGAGGAAGCTGTACCTTCTGGTTAACTTTGGTGGCGGCAGTGGTCAGATTGTGCAGATCCTGGGGATTACAATCAGTTTCATTCATGCAGCAACTGGGGGGGATGCCGTTATCCTGGAAGTAGGGGCTGGTGCTCCAGTTGGTGTAGTTCTGCACGCCACAGCAGCTCAGCTGTCAAGACGGAAAGGAGCAGAATCAAAAAGTGGCAGATCGAAGACACTGTGGTCTCTTTACCCACTGCCCTGCAACTTTTAAAAGAGAAACACAGGCCAGGCTCCTCAGATAACATGCACCGCCTTGGGCAGTAAAGATGAACTGAAGCTCCACTCACAATCATACTCACTTCCACGCCCATTTGATCTCCAAGAAGGGGGTCCTAGATTATACATGTATATTGTGTTTGCTGTCTTACCACCTGCACAACCCAAAGCAGTGGTTCTCTGTCCTGTGTGAGTTGGGTGCGGTTAAAGGTACAGAAGTGTGTATCAACTAAAGCAGGATTGTTGATGGGGGAGCCGAGGCAAATATAGTTTTTAAAAGCTCTCCACTGGCATCTATACTAATAAGTAAATAAATAGTTTTTATAAAAGATGCACACAGAGGAAGAGAGAGCTGGTATAAAGTACAGCCAGTCAGCTGTTTAGACATAAGGTATTACTGGGACACAGGCATGCCTACTTATTTACATATTGTCTGTGACTGCTTTTGGGCTAGTGGCAGAGGTGTGTAGTTGTGGCAGAGTGCATGACCCTCAAAGCCTAAAATATTTACAGTTGGACCCTTTAGAGAAAAGGTTTTCCCACCCTTGATATAGAGAATATTAAAGCACAAATGGGACAAAAATACAATTGATGAGTCTAGGTAGAGAGTATGCAGTTCCTTATAGTCTTCCTGTGACTTTTCTATATAAGTTAGAAACTTTATCAAAATAAATTATAAAAAAATATTGCTTCTGGAGTAAAGCAAAAACCACAAAACAAGAAAACCCAAAGCCAGTACCTCCTCAGATGATCCTGATGGGTAGTCAAGTGGAGTGCCTGCACCTGCAACCCCAAATGCATCCAAGCAGGTAACTTCTCTTTCATTTCCCTCAGATCCTTGGCAAAGCACTAGGCAGCCCAAGTCATTCACATACCTGACAGAGCCTCAGTTTCTCCTAGGCCCATTTTCCACTTCCATTCTACTATCCCAACCAGTGAACATGGCTCACCCGAGCTTTCTGCCCAGCTTGAAGATAATGATTCCAGAAAGCTAGCCTTTGAGAGTCAACTAAGCAAGGCTTTCCAACACTCACTGCCTAACTCCTTTCTCAGGGTTCAGATCTTAAGGGAAAACAAACTCTTCCTGGCATGCTTGCCACCCTTGCAAGGCACACACAAGGGAGTTGTTCTGCCTTGACACTAATTGTCTAGACAAGGAGTAGGTGTCAACTCTTGGGAGTGGAACTGGACTAAAGGTTGGAGAATAAGAATCAACATTAAATGCTACTGACCCAACCTACTGACAGCCCACAAATCCAAGCCCAGACTCTTTCTCATCCCAATCTCCTCTCCTGGAACTTACACTGCGCTGCACATGGTCCACTGCCCGGCTCCTCTCATCATGGCCGTTGTAAGTCTGCATGGCATCTGTGTAGGTCCTCAGGAAGGTGTCCTTGATCTATGGAAGACAAGGAAGAAGGGAGTTGTAGTCATTGGTAGCCCAAACTGACTCAGATCCACACCAACTTCTATCTCAACATAGCCTTTTCTGAAGGTCTCTAAATAAATACAGGCCAAGGAGGGAATGCCCCATTTTCTGAGACATAAGAGGAAAAGGGGGGCATCATCTCAGGAATTAAAAAAAAAAAGTTCCCCTCAGCCCTAATGCAGAAAAAGCCTGACCTGTTAAATGACCCACTGAAGTGGCCAGTCCATTTCTGAAAGGGCTGTAGTGGTGAGCTGCCAAACAGCAGGCATGAATTTCCTAGTTATTTTCTTGGAATTAGTGCCTTTTTTCTTTCTCTAACTTTCTCTGCCCTGACACAGAAGAATGACAAAGGACAGATCATTGAGGGGACAGGAAGACTGATGTTTTGGCTCAGAACCCGTCTCTATTCTACAAGAGGGGGGCAAAACCAACTTTCACTTACCTGTCTTTATTGAGGCAAAAAAAGGCTAAAGGACAAGAACTTTTCTCATTAATAAATGGTTAACAAAATCCTTTCCCCTTCTCTGTAAACATATTCAACCTTGAGGTAACTTTCAAGCTCCCTTCCCCTAGAAACCTGATAAGGTGGAATTTCAGGTGTATTAGTTGGCATCCAGACTTATGGTGAAACTGACCCCATTGGTGAAATGCCTGTGGATTGGGAGGACAGCAAATGACAATAATCGCCTGTGGGAAGCTTTGGGTTAAGTATGGCGACTCTCCTACCTACACATACTCCTTGATGAAATACTATAAACTATACCCACGGGACAGTCACAAGCAATAAAGGGTCAGTAGTTACATCGCACTTCTAAGCCAAGTTGGCTACCACACCCAGTTGCGTATTTCATTTCACTGCTCTGGGTTGTCACTTTTTTTGACTCCTGGGCTCAAGCGAGTCTCCTGCCTCCGCCTCCCAAGTAGCTGGGACCACAGGCGCCCGCCACAACACCTGGCCATTTTTTGGTTGCAACCATCATTGTTGTTTGGTGGGCCTGGGCTGGGGATTCGAACCCGCCACCTTAGGTGTACGTGGCTGGCGCCTTAGCTGATTGAGCCACAGGCGCCGAGCCTGCGTTGTCTCTTGGGGTGGGGAGCTGTACACAGGAAAAGGCCTTGGACCACTTTGAAGAAACAGGCCTGCTACTGCCCTTCTGGCAAGTTCTGCTTCCTTCACTATATCTTTCAGAGTAAATGGCACTAAATGTGACCTACGAGTTTGACTCTTTCACCCAAACTCATGGCCAGTTGTGGTGGTCGAAGAGTTGCATTGCAACCCCTGCCCACCACACCCATAAGTGTTTTCCATGAAAAGAAGTTATGTTGATGAGAATTTCCAGGCTCTACGTAGGAGAAACCAGTAAGAGAAAACCCCTCTGTCTGGAGCCCAGTCACAGCAGTGTGTGAGAGGACAGCACACAAGGGCTTAGGCAGCTGGGAGCTAGGCTGCTTCTGGAGTTCACACTGTACTTGGAGCACCTATCAGGGCTTTCAGGGCCGTGACTTCAGCAAATCTCACGTCACTGGGGAATAAGAAAGGGGAGTGTAATTCCAGATGCAGCACTCACGCGAAATGCCTTCGGGAACTCAGCTTTTGGCATCTGGGCTAACATCTCTCTGGTGAAGGGGAAAACCGGGGCAACAGGCAAAGGAGCAGAATGCACATAAGGCAAGCTGGCTGGGAAATGAACTTGCCCAAACACCAAAGCAAGGCCTGGGAACAGATGGTGCCCGACTTTCCAGACTCACAGTGACACTCTACCTCGTGTGTTTGCCACCTATATTTCACTGTTTTCCTTTCTAACACACGCATATCTAGTTCTGGCTTTACTGCTATTTACAGGGTACACTAATTGATTTGGGGGGCAGCAAGGCAATTAGTTTGGCTTGCCTTTACAGTCACAGAAATCCTATTATCCAGATATGTGCTTGTGCCTTGTTGAAGCAGCTATTTTTAAAGGGGTATTTAATCTATATTGAAGGTTGCTGCTTAAAAACAGGTGGAAAATCATTTTATGTAATAGCTACGTAGAGAAATAGGGTGGAGATCAATAATTGAGGTTTTGAGTTTGGTGAAATTCCTGCATTTAGAATTTCACTGGAGTTTCGGGTCCTATTACATGACATTTGGAAAATAGCAGTTCCACTGGGGAAACTGGCTCACATACGCACCATTAAGTTTACCCATTTCAAGATGTTTCCAAAATCCTCTTCCCAAAGACCCTTTAACTGGGTTCTCCATGTGGTGTGTACTCACCTCATGACGAAACACAAACCCTGAAATGCCAGCTACAAGCTCAGCCAGGAACACCAGCGACAGAAACATAGCATACTGGAATCAAGAAGACAAGGACAAAGTCAGTTACAGCAGGCTTCTCCACAGGGAAGGTGACTTCCTGTTGGGGGGGACTGGACAAATTCTCCCAGAAAAAGTTTAAAAATGTCTTTTTCCAGGCTTGGCGCCGTAGCTCAGTGAGTAGGTGCCAGTCACATACACCAAGGCTGGCAGGTTCAAGCCGGCCCGGGACTGCTAGACAATGACAACTGCAACCAAAAAATAGCCGGGCATTATGGCCAGTGCCTGTAGTCCCAGCTACTCAGGAGGCTGAGGCAAGAGAATCGCTTAAGCCCAAGAGTTGGAGGTTGCTATGAGCTGTGACAACACAGCACTCTACCCAGGGTGACACAGTAAGACTTTGTCTCAAAAAAAAGAAAGTCTTTCTCCAGATTTACTCCAGATAAACCTCCATATAGGAAAGAGAGTTTAATATGCGTATGCATTTGGGGGTGGGCATGCTGAGGAGAGCTTATTGAGAGACTAGCGTGGTGCCTGTCAGCTCAGCTCAACCAGAAACCTGGAAAGACCTTTTGTAACTAAGGTATTCACTGTAACACTAGAATCTTTGAGCCAGGGGGAAAAAAACCCAAAAAACTACTCTGGAACTCACTGGACATAATTCTCCCCTGTCTGCGGGTCCTTCTTAACCACCTTCCCCACAATGGTCATCTAACAACTGCAAGCCCACCCCCTATAGCCCACTCTGTTTGGAACTGGTTCCAATTGGAAAGAGTTCCTTTCCCTTGGCCATAAGACTGCTTACTTCTAACTTCTATTTGCTGGTAATGGTTGTGCTTTAAGCAGATAGAAGCAGGAGCCCAACCTTGCACTACCCTCTGTGTGTGACACAGCTAGGATGTGAACCCTGTGCTTTTCTTCATTTGGACCAACCCCCTCCGGTTTCCTTAACCATGTCTCAGACAAACAGCTACAAAACCACTTCACTGGGAATTGTATCACTCCCATCTGGGCCCAAAGAGCAGAACGAGCTCAGGAGGATGTTTCTCGTCAGTATGGTAGTCACCTCTGATCACAGCATCCTCGGCAGTGTTCTGCGGGGCTGCTTGCCTTTACTGTTCCTGACGACTCTGCATTAAGCTTAGAGCCTTTCAAAAGGCAAATACGCTACACCACTAATGACATCTGCAAGCAGCGAACACCCTTGGTGCTTCTCATCTCTTGCTGCCTGTACTCCCCAAGTTGACTGTGTGTGTGTGCCCATGTGCACGTGTCTCAGATCAGCGACATTACATGGTGCTTATGAGATACTAAAGGTTTCCATTTTTGTCACTTTGAAAGGCAGATAAAAGGAAGGAGAATTGATTCCTTACCTATAAGGCACACGTCTTACAATCTGCTGCTTCTCATCTTAAAGTGAAATACAATGGTTCCGAACGTTTGCAATGGCCCTAAATGATGCTGTGGAATGTGGACAGACTGCACGTGGCCCCATTACTTACCTGTAAAGCATACATCTGTCTTATAAGGCATACATATATACCCAGAATCATTAATCATTTTTCTCAGCTAGTGGCACATTGTAGTCAAAGAAGGAAACACTAGCCTAAAATACCAATTTCCTTCTACATATTAAAAAAAGTTCCCTATGAATAGCCACTAAAATATTAAACATGCAGTGACAAGTAGAATGCCCCATGTAGGCGACTTCTCTCTGTCAACTTCCTATAAAATGCAATTAGAAGCACATTTTACTCCAGGGAGAATCTCACAATGCTACTCATTGTACTTAGCAAGAGGTTGTCCACTCTGGTATATAATAGCCTTCTCTGAAGAACTTTTTGGAACAGGGGTCCTCAAACTTTTTAAACAGGGGGCCAGTTCACTGTCCCTCAGACCGTTGGAAGGCCGGACTACGGGCCCCGGGACGAGTTGGCTGCTAAGCAGGACAGGCAGCAGTGGCAAAAACACCTGGCAGGCTGGATAAATGTCCTTGGCGGGCTGCATGTGGCCAGCGGGCTGTAGTTTGAGGATGCCTGTTTTAGAAGATATGATGCCAGGGCCTCACTACCAGAGATTCTAGGTTTTATTAACTTGAGGTGGGACCCTGGCACAGTTGTTTTCAAACAGCTGCCCAGGTGATTTAAACATGCTTCCAGAGGGGAGGACCACATTAGACCAAAAGAAACCCCAGTGTGTATGGAAAGAGTTAGAAGGTAGGCTCCGGGTGCTAGGACAGAGTGTCACGTAACAGCAGAAGTGCCTCAATTTGGCCACACTATGGCTTTTGCATCGGCCTGGAAGAGCTGGTGTTAGCTGAAGCATCAGCTTCCTGTAAGGTCTATAGGACAGGAAGTGGCCAAGTCAAGCACCACTTCCAGGAGGGTGCCAAAAAAGAGGCTGACTGCCCAGTGACAGCTGGGAAGATGGTTCCTTTCAAATGAATCACCCTCACACATTCACGTGTCACTAGATGGTATTAAATGTTATTCTACCCTGTGCTGAGCGGGAACAGGCAACACAGCCCTGATGGATTCTCTGCTTTTGCCTTTGATAGGAGGAGACACCGGAAATAAATCATTTTAAACAAAATTTTCTTTTCAGGAGAGGTCTTTGCTAATTTGAATTTATAAATCCTTTAACATTAATCCTCATCCACCAAGAATGTGGATAGTGAGTAGGGAATTAGGCAACAGGTCTATCAAAAAGTTACAATTCAGCTCAGTGACTGTAGCTCAGTGGCTAGGGCGCCAGTCACATAGACCAGAGCTGGTGGGTTCAAATCCAGCCTGGGCCTGCCAAACGACAGTGACAGCTATAACCAAAAAATAGCTGGGCATTGTGGAGGGCGCCTGTAGTTGCAGCTACTTGGGAGGCTGAGGCAAGAGAATTGCTTAAGCCCAAGAGTCGGAAGTTACTGTGAGCTATAACGCCACAGCACTCTACTCTACAATTCATAGTAACAGGCTTTCAGTAGCCTGCCCCTTCCCTCTTTGGGAAGCATCACAGCTTTCTCTGTCCTGGGAGAGTTTAAGCACCCTGCACAGGTCCTGATAGCCAACACCTGGTACTATGCCAACCATTTGAGTACAGAGACTCTGGCTTAGCTCAACTCTGAGTGAGGGATGCAGGTTTAGAGAAGAGTATGCACGTGTGTTGACAAAAAAGAAGCCATACTCTGTAAAATAATTTAAAGAGGTGTATTTTGAGACGAATTTGAGCTCCATGACTTGCAGCCAAACCCAAGAAGCCTCGAGAATGTAGACTTACAGAGGTGGGGTTACACTTTGGTTTCATATACTTTAGGGAGACAGGGATTACAGGTAAAGTCATGAGTCAATATGAGAAAGGTACACATTGGTTTGGCCCCAAAAGATGGGACATCATAAAGCCGGGGCCCACAGGTTATAGGTTTAAAGATTCTTTGGCTGACAATGGGCTAAAAAGGTTAAGCTCTAATAGACCAGGAATCAGTGAAAAGGAATGCTGAGTTAAGATAAGGATCTGTTCATCAGAGACAAACTACAGGATAGATACCCAGACTCAAGGGGTTAGTTATATATATTGCAGACCTGCAGGTTCTTCTTGCATAGCCTTAGGCTTATTAATCAGTCCCAGAGGACATCTCTAAGAAGGGGAGGAGGCATGATGAGGCAAGTCGGATCTCCTTTTTCATGGCCAGCAGCTCAGTTTTAGGGATACTCGTGGCCAAGAGGGAGTCTAGTCAGTCAGTTGTTGCAGAGGTAAGAGCTTAAGATTTTATTTTAGTTGACACATGCATCCACGCATGGCCAAGGTCAAGGAGGCAGAAGTGTTTCTCGGGTGGGAATGAGAACGTGAAAGGGTGCTCACGTTCCAGATGCTGCTTTGCAAACCAAAGCTGCACCTCCCACACTTGAGAAAATAGTTCTAAGACAAAGTTTAAAACTGGAACAGGACATCTTGTCATGAGACTCCAAATGGTCTATTAGAATCGCTGGCCTCTGCTTTGTTATCATCTACCTTGAGGCACTGGGACTAGTTTATTGTGTCAGGCCGTGTTTGGGGTTGTTTTTCCCTTTGTGGGATTAAAGAGTAGATTAGGTAAGAGTCTGGACTAAATTAAAATCAATGAATATTAAGACCTTGTCTATGGCCTCAAGAAGGAACACTTCACCTTCATGTGGTTTTATATATGTTTACCAAAAGAAAATTGAAAAGACCGTATCATGTGGTGACGCACTCACCAGTTTCAGCATCCATGGGCTACCACGGCATGTAGCAAAGCATCCAAACAGGCCAAAGACGACGATAGTGGTTCCAGTTCCGATGAGCACGTAGGGAGCATTTGTGGAGTTCTCAGCAATAAGAGAGATGTAGGTGCCCAGAGTGAGCTTGCCCCAGACTCCAACAGCCAGGAGGATCACCCCAGTGATCTAAAAAGAGGGAGAGGAGAGTGTGAGACCACTGTTGAGAGAGATGAGAATCCACACAAAGCCATGTGTCATATTTGGAGGCTCAAGTTTCCACGAACATGATGGTACTTGCTGTAGGATTCTCTGAGCAATAGGAAATGTTAGAGATTAAAAGCATTAGAGGCCAGGTTCCGTGGCTCATGCCTGTAATCCCAGCACTCTGGGAGGCCTAGGCGGGTGAATCCCTTGAACTCAGGACTTCGAGACCAACCTGAAAAAAAGCAAGATCCAGTATCTCTACTCAAAACAGAAAAATTAGCAGGGTGTTGTGATGGGTGCTGTAGTCTCAGGTACCTAGGAGACTGAGGCAGAAGGATAGCTTGAGCCCAGGAGTTTGAGATTGCTGTGAGCTAGGCTGATGCCATAGCATTCTAGTCTGGATAACAGAAAGAGTCTCTGTATCAAAAAAAAAAAAAAAAAACATGACAGAGGAGAGACACTTTGATTTTGTCCAATTAGATCTGCTCCAACGCTGAGCTAGGTACAAACCCAAGAAGAATGTCAGTGGCCCTCTTTGATGGCATGTGTGTACACAGTATTGTAAGGACATCCTGCACAATGTTTTAAGGAACACAGTGATTCTCTTTGACTATTATTGCAAAATCTCCATGAAAACAAAATATTCCAAGTATTTTTGAATCCCTATTGATGTGCTGTCTCATTTACAATACTTTATTCAATATAAAACAACAGAAGAATCTGAACAGTTCCTGGAATTAGCTATAATGCGATTTGTCAAATCCCACTGATCAGTCCAGAGGAAATCTCTACAGCATGCCTAAACTAGAACCCTACAGCAAATAGGCCCTTATTTCAGGGGACAGATCTCGAGGGGCTGCCTGGTCTGCCTAACTTTCCATCCCCTGCAGGCCACACACCCCGGCAGCTTTTGGCAGGTGAAGTTGTTTCCTATCTTTAATTATCTCTGGACCTGGTCTCTCCTTTAGTTTGCAAATAGCTTAGCAACTCATTCAGACTGACAGCTTTCTAACTGCTACCTCTTCGGACACCACACAAGGCTTGAAAGTAACCTGGGTGTCCAAGGAGCCCTTCCCCAGTTTTGTCCCATCCTAAAGCCTGAAGGAACTAAGGAAATTTGACCTCCAAATAGGACTCCGAGGGATAAGGAATACCTAGAATTATAAGGCCAGAAAGCAGTGGAAGGGGCCTTCCCCGTATCTGCATAAACTAAGCTGACCAGATCAAAATATCAAAGGGGCAACTGACTTCCTTTCCTCTCCCAGTTACCTCAACAGAGTGCTAGAAAGATCAAGAAGACCTGGCCCAAATCCTTTAAAACACAAGAGCTGTCTCTCAGGTTAATTTACAATTCAGTCTGTTTCCCCACATCTATTCTTTCTCCCTACCAACCATAGTTACACCTATACTTCAGATGCCCCTCTCCCTTCTAAAGGCAGGTATACAAATATCTGAGTTTCATTGAAATATTGGGTAATCACTCTTGTGATTCTCCCCATGGGCATGGCATTTAGAAACAGACATTTCTCTTATTAAAATGCATTAATTGTGAGTTGAACTTTCAGTGCACTTTCAGGGGAAACAGGCAAGTTTCCCCTCACCCCTACAAGCCTGCAGTCTTATGCCAAATGCCTCGGATCACTGTTCATGCCCACTCCAGTGAGGAGGCAAGAGGACAAACGAGAGAACCAGCGTGAAACAAACCAATACCCACTTTCCCGAGGTTTGCCCTGCTGGTCAACAGGAAACAGAGGAAGTGGCTTGAAAAAGAGCCAAAAAAAGTTTTCTGTCTCTTTAAAACTCCTTTTGGAAACCGAGCAAATCCTGCATCCCCACCTCTGGCAGTGAGGAGCAGGGAACTGAGTGTGGTTCTTTTGCACTACAGAAGTTGGGCCTGGAGGCCAGCGTCTGGCAGGCTGGCTGAGGTGCTAAGGTGTGAGCTGTGGGGGTAGGCCTCCCAGGTGGGTGGAGGAGGTCACAGTTTTGTCTTCAGGCAAGAGGGGACTTTAACTACGGTTGAATAACAATAGGCCCTCCCTTTCAAAAGCTCTGAGTTTCTCATTTGTGTTTTGACAGAAGCACTCTGCCATTTTACTCGCCCCCCCCACCCCCCCACCCCCCCCCAAAGTAATAAAGGCCCCTTTCTTTTCTTCTCAAAAACCACCTGTTTAGGTTTTTTTTCTGGTGCTACCTCAAGAATCAGTACCAGAACTTTTGGTAACACACACACCGTTCCTTAATGTGTGTGACGATCACAGAATCCATGCTGCACGATGAACCACGTGGTAGAGAAAATATGCCCAGGCCTTTGTACTTTACATCCTGAAAACATTTCTGTAGTTTAGGACCATCAAGCTCCATTATCAGATTGATTCTCTGTGAGTAAAAAGAATGGACCCTGCACCTCTCCCCATATCAGATAAAGGTGGCCTCTGCCTCTATGGTGGGAGAGGACAGCAAAACCAATAAGAGCTTGGTGATTTCTCCCCCACTGCAGCAGCCTCTCTACTTTGTAGAACCATCACTGTGAAAGACACAATTAGTTTTTCAATCAGAAAAAGACCAAGGAACTTGTGTGTTTCTTATTTTGTGATGCAATCCAGAGGAGAAAGTGTTTGACATTAAATCTGAGAGAAGGTGGCCCAATGGAGGTTGACTGCCTTTGAAAAGTTCCAATGGGGATGCCATTAGTGAATTAAGGAACCCAAGAATGCAGAGGTTGCCAAAATTCCAAGTCCTCTGCTGACACCTGGTGGTTGCTAGCAAAACGGCCTCTTCTGCCATACTCCCCGCTGATAAAAACAAAATGCCTTCTACCAGCTAAAATCAAAATATAAGAATCGACTCCCGCATCTTTAAGGGTAAGAACACAATGAATATTATGTGGAAAATGACAGTACCTGGGCTGTATTTTATTAATTCCCAATACAGTGCCAGGCACAGAGTCAATGTTTACTATTCATTGAAAAAAATACATTTCATTTCTCTGGGCCTTCGAAACTGTATTTTATAAAATGGAGCCTGTCAAATGTCAAATACTTATAAAACTTCTACGCCGGGTAAATACTGTAAGGTCACATAAAATGAAACCAATGAGAAACTTGCCCTATACTTTCCCCTCTAGCATTAACAGACTAACGCTGCAAATATCCCAATGTAAATGTATTGAACAAAAATAAAAACTCAGTTAAGCTCATCGTTGTTTAGGCTGAATATAAGTCTCATCTAGAGACTCTGGACTCCATGAGATTGCTCTGAAAGATTCATAGCACTTCAGATATGAACAGCTGCATTCTACGAACTGCTACTGCCAATCATTACAGGAATGTGATTGCTTTAATGAAAATACATACTACTGATCACATATAAGAGTCTTAGCTTACCTTTCTATGACCAGTGATTTCATGAAGTTCAGTTACTATCATAACAAATGTTATATGCAGTATGTCAAAGTCAACACAAATTCTGATTTTAAGGCAAACAGTATTAAGACTGTCCTATGCCTTTTCTCCTTTCAAAACCTAATACAACCATTACTTTGTAAGTGAAGTGTATAGGAAGCCTCTCCTCATATAAAGTACAAAGCCTACAATGCCAGTGTGTTAAAATTGTCCATATAATGTAAATTACACCAATATTCCATTTTTGCAAAAAGATTCTTTTTGCAGAGATCAATGGTGCCTCTTAAAGTTTGCCAGTGGGTGCAAACAAATACAATACTATGAACACCATATTGCATGGGAGAAAATAATATCCAACTTCCTGAACTTGACCAAGTTAATTATCTTCTAAGGGACTCACTTTCTTCTGGATAATCTGGAGACTGGGTTAGACCAGCCACTTCTAGCACGCATATGCTAGGAATCTAAGAATAACCCAGAGAGAAAAGGCCTTCTCCAATGTTGCTATTATCATACTCAAACAACTCCTACTGGACCAGGCTCTGTGTTGGAAACCTGAACTCCACATACATAAGGCCTTCTGTACATACCACAGCTCATCTCTTTAACTTTATCTCTCTCACTGCCCTTTATGTACTCTACATAGTTTCAGAAAAAAACTGACCTATTCTCTATGTGGTTCCCAACCTTTATTCATGATAATCCTTTTACCCAAAATTCCTGTACTTCCTATCACTCTCTGTCTATATCCTAAACTCTTCTGGTGCACACTGTACCCACTACTCCCAACCTCCTTAAATCTACTCTTCAGTATGCCATGGGCCTGCTGTGCCCTATCCCCACCCAAGGCACATCCAGGATTATGATGCCCTTGAGGGCAGGAGCTGTGTTCCCTGCACACTCAATTCCACTCTGTGGAGGCTGAATGAATGAACAAGCAGCCAGGTGTAGAATTAAGAAAGGGAAAGAAGTTTCAAGTTTGCCTTCCTCCCACTATACCCCCGAACCACTGTGAGGCATCAGCAATGGTAAGGATGCCAATCTGACCCACTGAGTGGAGAAAGCAGAATGCTAAGAAGAAAAAAGAAAAGATTAAATGACAAGGGAGAAAAATGGTTGGGGTATAGTGCACTCTTGGGTGAATAAGACCATATTTGTGATAGTGGTGGATTTGGGGTGAACATTAGGAGAAATTGGCGGGCAATTAAAGGGGGAAAAAACCTACAAGCAAAGGACTAATGATCCATAAAACACTATAATCAATTAGTGCTTTCCTACATTCTTTCTATTATAACAATGTTTCTTCCAAGGATAAGAAGCATAACAAAGAGAAAACAAAGACAAAAGTCACTGTCATTCCTGTCAACACATACCCATAAATGCACGTTTGCAAATACCCACAGGAAAACCACTTCTCAAACATTTAAAAGTTCAAATTGAAAAGCAAGGGGTGGGTTCTTTTGGCATCTCTCTCTCCTCGTTTTAAGTGCAATGAGTAAGTTCAGAGTTCGCCAAAGCAATTTTTTGTCTGAGCTCCTCAGAGACCTCAAATTCCTAGATCAATCATCAGTGTGCTACCTTCCTGGTGGCAGTTTTTCTTCTTTCACAGAGGAATTGATTAGCAAGCAGCCAATGCTGTGGTTTGAGGAGGAGACGGATCAGAGACCACAGACAAACCACAGAAGTGGCCTGATGGAGGATCACCACCATCTTACATGCTCGCAAATCAACCGTGGGCTGGGAAGGCAGGCCCAGCCCTCATCAGCAGTACCAGGCTGAGGCTGTCAGTCTCCTCACAGCATCTCGCTTTTCTATGTGCTCATACCACAGTTCAAAATTTATGGGTAGCAGAATACCACTAACTACCATTAACTTGGGCTTGGCAATGAGGTTGAGTAACACTGTAATTGTATTCTACCATTAGATAACATAGATCAGAACTAGTAAAGCTCTTATGTGATAGTATGTATTACTTTAAAATTACACTGAAAGCAGATTACAGATAGGTTTGATAATATGCCAAGAGGTATCTGAAATGCTCTGGAAGAGATTTATTGAGGTTTCTTTTAATCCTAAAGGAGATATTAGGGGGCGTAGACAACAGACATAAATGAGTCCCCCTGCTCCTGCCAAGGCAACTGGGCTAATGCTGAGAAGGTTCCTTGCTGATCTTACCCGGATCCTCCCTCCTAATCCTCAGTGGAGCCAGGGGTACAGGGTTTCCATCTTTCTCACACATTCAGAGGCATTAGACTTGGGCCCACTCTCTTTTTTGCACTCAGATCACAGACCTTCTGATGAAATTGCTGCAGCTGCTCTCATGTAGGTTTGGGTCAGAGAGGGCAAAGTCCTAATTTCCTCTCACTAAATCCACAATCCAGAGTTTGTGAGCCCCACCTTGTCAATGAACACATGCGCACTAATGATGATACAAGTTCTTATTTATCATAGTATGCAACTGAAAGAAAATCATGACAAAAAAAATTGAATCATAGAGGTACAGGCTATCAAGAAGAGACTCCTTCCTTAGAAGCCACATGGGATAGAAAACACTACATCTAAAAACCAATCAAAAGAAACACACAGAAGAGATCATAGGCAGAAATCTCAGCTAGATTGCATTTTAGGTGAAAGCCACAATTCAATCATCCCAGAGGTTTACAGGTTAATTCCTTCTTGGCAACTACATATAGAGGTACTGTAAACTATCTTGCCTCCATTCCAGATAGTTCTATGACTCAGAAAGAAAAAAAAAAAAGTCTGGCAGAGAAACTCCATATACATCATAATTAAAATACAGATTTCCTCAGACACTAGGATTTAAGAGGAAAAGTGGGCAACAAACTATTCTTTCAGCTGAATCTTATATGGGTCTCTCTGCTGAGGGGATTGGGGGGTGAGTGTGAGTCCTTGCACAATGCGGGGACCTGATTTTGCACAGGTGGACAAAGCAACCAGAAGGGTAAAGAAACCAGCAGCTTCTATAATCTCCTGCTCTTCTCCTTAATTCTTAAAAAATAACAGCGTGAATCTGTTACATTTACAACTTAAAGAGTGTATCAAAAGTTGTTTGTGTGTATACCTTGTGTTTTAAAATATATGAAATTTGCCTTTGTTTCACTAGTGTAAAAAAACATAAAATAGACTAAGAACTAGAATTTAGTTTTTTTTTCCCTGGGCTTGAGAAATTACTCCTGATGGGTAGCACAAAGGGACTCAATATGTTTAAAAGAAAGTTAAAAGCTCTGAACTAGGGGTTAGGAGATCAGGGCTTCAGTTACAGTTTTGTTAGTAATTAGCTGTGTGACTTTGGGCAGATCACCTAACCTCTCTGGGCCTCAGTTCCCTCTTCAGTAAGAGGAAGAAGTGGAGACACCTGATTTCCACTGCTTCTCCCCAGCTCTAACATTCTGCTACAACAAATCTGAATCTCAAGTATATTTAAATCTATTTATGTGCCTTTGGGCAAACAAGCAAAAGAAAGTTCATGAAGTCTCCCTGGAACTGATAAACCAGCAGCAGCAGGGGTAAGAAAGTTGGTTCATTCTAGATCTGAAGTCCAATATTGTGTTATCTTTCTGAGGTAGCAAGAAACTCCTGGGTGAGAGAGAGAAGGAAGAAGGCCTAACAGGGCACACATTTGTAGATTACGCAGACATCTAAAATTTCATAAGCTCAGTAGCATAACAAAACCTTTTCCTTATACATGATGATGTTTATTGTTACCTTAATGGCAATGTGAAGTATGTTTTGAGCTGTTCCTCCCTAGGCAAGTATTTTGGCCAGTTCAACCCTTTGATTCATAGTGCTGCTTAAAGCCATTTTCACACTTTCAAAAGCATCTGGGATCTGTTAGAGATAATCTGCATTTTGTTTTTATGTCTGTGTGTACTTGCCGGTGTGGGGGTGGGGAAGAGAATGGGTGTTACATGGCTGAGAGATTAGTGGCATCATTAAAAAAGGATAAGGAGGTTGAGAAGAGGGAGAGGAGTGAGACGATCTTAAATGCTGATTTGTTAAACCTGAGTCAGAGAACCAGGAGGGAAATCCAGAGACCATCTGGCCCAAGCCCTGTTATCCACTGGGCTTGGGGTGATCAAAGGCCACACAGGGAACATGCTCAGAAGGCAGCTGAGGGTTTGAGGCTGGAGTTCAGGAGTGAGTCAGAGCTACAGGTCAGGGCTGAGGCCAGAAGTGACAGCTGAGGGAACAAAGAGACTCAGGAAACAGCAGCAGAGAGGGGAGAGCAAGGGCTAAGGTTTGAGGAAGACTAGTGTCACTAGAATGTGGGAGGACAGTGCTGAAAGACAGGAAGCCGTAAGGAGACACAGAACAGAGTGGATGAATCAATGAAGGTTGCTGCCAATAGAAGTAGGAGACACGGGAAGGAAAGAACCTTTTTTTCTCTTTAAAGATGGCTGGGAAACAAAATACCAGCTCAAGTCTTTGACCACAGGTATACTAATGAGAAGACATATACTCTTTACTCACCCAGTAAAGCCCCCTGAGATTAGATTTCATATTTAAATATTATTATATCCTGTAGCCAATTCACAGACTTCACGTTTCAGGAGCTAGGTCCTGAGCTTAGGGCAATTCGTCAGGAACTCTAGCCTCTATTTGGATTTTATCAGTGACCCTTCAGTCAGGGTATGAAATGCAGATTATCTCTAACAGATCACAGATGCTTTTGAAAGTATGAAAAGGGCTTCAACTAGCACGATGAAAAGCCAGAAATTCCAGGCCAGGCTGTGTGTCCATCACAGGCTCTTTATGTGTGCAGTGAAAGCAACTGATCATTTCATAGGAAATGGCTTCAGGGACGCTGTAAGTCCAGCGGACAATGCTTCCTTCTCTTGGTTGCTTTAAGTTGCATTCACCAGCTTGTGCTTTAGCCTGTCCTCTACAAAGTGAAAGGACATGCCCCAGTGACATCTCCAGGGGCCCATCCAGTGCGAGATTATGCTGCTTTGGATTGCCCAATGATCTTCAGAGCAGCCAAAATCAAGTTCAACTATTAGCTAAGATGCAGAACACACTGGTTAACAGAATAGTATTCACCAAAGGCCTGTGCTCGCTGGGCTCCGTGTAGGGGTGGCTTGAAACAGTGGCTGGCTTTAATGTCCTAGAAGTGGTCTGCTCAGTGGTGGAAATTGGTCCATATGATGACAGTATTTTCTGGATTAAAAACCAGCTCTGAACATGGTGGAGATCTTTGAAATTGGCCTATGACAGAAAATCAGGGCTATACAGCTAATAAATGTGACTTTATGAAGAGAGCCTTCTACTACTTAAATAACTAAACTCCTTCAAATGAGGACCCAACAGCTCTACCTTATACTTAATTTCATTATTCAATAAATAGTGTCACAGAGAATTTCCAAACATGTTATTAGGGATTCTGGTTATCCCACTGGGGAATGAGAAAGAATGGGCGGCCCTGAATTGATTTCTCCTTTCCTTTGTATTATTTACACTCTACAAGCTTCTGGACTTTAGGTGTTCTTCACCTGAAAATATAAATCCCCAAAGAACGCCCACAAAGCAAAAAAAGAAATTTAACTCCATGTGTACCAGTGCACTGAGAAACGTTCCACCACATCAGAGAGGAATGTTAAGGGTAGTATATTCTGAGCCTCTTGGTATTACTTTTTGTTTATAAACATTGTTGAATTCTCCTTGAAAATGTTTAAGACAGGACATTAGGTTTTCATCCATATGAATAAGGAGTGTCTTACTCCAACTTCTAGTGTTCAAGAGCAGTGAAAAGGAGGAGGAAGCAAACCAGAGGTTAAGACTGTACGAATGCAGCTCACACCTCTGGTTTCACAATGACCCAGATACATAAATAGATGTCATATAGGTAAATGCCTATTAGGAATTGGGGCCAGCAAAGCCACTTACCAGGAGATTTATGTACTTGAAAATCAGGACCAGCTGTAGTGACTAAAGTGACAGAAGCTTAATGTTTGGGGGATTCCCTCTACGTGACGCCTCCTCCGTGAAGCCTCCAAGTTGACTTTGCTTGTGTTTATTATAAAACCTGTTGGTATTTTCCTTGTGTCCAGGAGTTTGAGACCAGCCTGAGCAAAAGCAAGACCCCATTTCCAAAAATAGCCAGGTGTTGTGGCAGGCAGCTGTAGTTCCAGCTACTTAGGAGGCTGAGTCAAGAGAATCACTTGAGCCCAAGAGTTTGAGATTGCTATGAGCTCTGACACCACATCACTCACTCTACCAAGAACGACAAAGTAAGACTCTGTCTCAAAACAAATAAACAAACAAACGAAAAATCCTGTTGATACAGTTTAACACACACAGAGCTACCAAGAGTCTTAGCACCATTAGCAGATAGCCAATCACCACTTAAGAAAGAGTTGTGGGGAGAAATTACTTTCCATGCTTCCATTTCTCACATGACTAGCACTATGAAAAGACTGATCAAATTTCATACTAACGAAAAAAGATACTTTTTAAAGAGATCATGTCACAGTAAGCTTATAAACAAAAACAACCGTATTAATGTGTGCTGAAAGAAAATTCCTTCTGACCACATGTTTAGCCTACCTTTTATTGTTAATTGTATATATATCAAGATTTTAAGAGTCACGTGGGCCAAGTGTGGTGACTGACTCATATAATCCCAGCACTTTAGGGAGGGCAGGAGGATGTCTGAGGCAGGAGGATGGTCTGAGCCCAGGAGTTCAAGACCAGCCTGAGCAACACAGGGAGAACCCGTGTCTACAAAAAAAAATATTCAAAAAATAGCCAGACATGGTGATACACACCTATAGTCCCAGCTACTCAGGAGGCTGAGGCAGGAAGATGGCTTAAGCCCAGGAGTTGAAGGTTGCTGTGGGCTATGATGACATCACTGCACTCTAGCTGGGCAACAGAGTGAGACCCTGTCTCTAAATAAATAGTCATGTAGGAGGGAATCAAGTCCCTAAGTCCTTTCCTTCTTTAAACCAAAGCTCAGCTATACCTTCTACCTTATTTTCCAAGAAAATATGTCATTCAAACATTCTGTCCTGATAATCACTGAAGCAGAATCATTGCTTGTCTGACAATAATTCCCACTTCTTAATTTGAAAGCCATTCACTGTGCCTATAACACAAGGTACCTCTAGAGTACATGGTAGGAGCTCAGTAAATACAGAATGAACCTTAGCAATGAGCTCTTCTTCTGGTCCAGATCCCTTAGTCCAGCTCCCTTAAAGTGGCCGTGTCCTCAGGAGTTACAGGAAGAAAGGAAAGTGCATGAATGAATCCTACCATTCATTGCATAAATGCGAACCTAAATCTGGACCAGAGCTGCACACATCTCTTGCATGATGATATTGTTGAACAAATTTGGCTTTTTGGGAGTTTCATTATCTCCAAAAGGGAGAACTCTCTTTGCATAATTCCTACATAGGAAGATCTGCCAAATACCAAAAACAAAACCATAGTCCTAATAAATGTATTATATGTAGGGAACAGGTAGAACTCAGATGGTGAAGAAGTCACTGAATTCCCAAGTTCCATGTGCCTAAGTACTAATAGGGTGTCCTGCAGTGAGGTAGTTGTCTTTTAGGTGAAACTGGATAAGACATAATATCAGAGGACCTGCTGTTTTTTTTCCCTCCCATCAGGTGATGTGCCTGCTTTGTAAGAAGGCTTGAGGGAGGCACATGTGTGCAGTATTCAAGAACAAGATTCACATACAAACAGTGAGGTGTGAGGTGCCACTCCTTTCAGTGATCCTTTCTCCTGAGGTGGTTTTTTTGTGTGTGTGTGGTTTTCAATAGGATTTTTCTCTGTTGCCTTGGCTAGAGTGTGGTGGTGTTATCATAGCTCACTGCAATCTCAAACTCCTGGGCCCAAGAGATTCTCTGATCTCAGCCTCCTGAGCAGCTGGGACGACAGGTATATACTACCTCACCTGGCTAACTTTTTATAGAGATGGGGTCTCACTATGTTGTCGGGCTGGTCTCTAACTCGTGGCCTTAAGCAATCCTCATGCCTCAGCTTCCCAAAGTGCTGGGATTACAAGCATGACCCCCTGTGCCTGGCCTCTCCTGAAGTGATTTAAGGAAAACAAACAAATACAAAAAGCCACTTCTATTAGTGATTTAATTAACTTTCCTCTCAACACTCATATACACATGTGCCACTGACACCAAATGAAATAAACAGGGAAAATTCAGACATCTAATATTGACATGGAATTACAAAAAAAGAAAAAAAAACCTTAAGGAAATATATTCTTGACAAAAAAAAAGAAAAAAGGTCATTTCAGAAAGGCACAAAGAAGATACTTGGCCATGTCCACTGCTACCACCCTGGGTCAAACCCCCCATCTCTTTCTGACTCCAGCCTTGCCCCCATGCTTATTCTTAACACAGCAGTTAGGGTGATCCTGTTAAAACCTAAGCCCGGTAACATCACTCCTTTGCTCCAAACCTTTCCATAATATTCATCTCTCAGAGAAAAAGCCAGTGTTCTCACCATGGCCTGCAAGGCTGTACTTGACCTGTAGCCCTCTCTGGGGCTCTAGCAAGGCTCCCTCTGTTCCAGCCTCACAGGCCTCTTTACTGGCCCTTGAACACTCTTGACACGCTCCTGCCTTGTCCCTCTGCCTGGACTTCCAAGGTCTACTCATTGCTTCAAGTCTCTGCTCCTCTCTGAACCCTTCCCTGATGGCCCTATTTAAAACCAGAACCCTGCTCTCCAGGAGGGCTCCAGCTGAAATTTCTCTGTTACATTTGTCACCGCTGTGTACTATTTACCTTCTTAGTCTGTGTCCCAAAGTGAAGCTTTGCAAGGACAGGATTTTTGCCTTATTCACTGGTCTATCACCAAGGCAAATGTCTGCTCACAGGAGGTGCTCAGTAAATGTTTGCTAAAGGACTGAACACAAGATGATAGGCAGGTAAGTGTGAGCTTTGGGGGCCATGAAGTTTATTGTCACTAGTACTTCACTGAAGGGGCCAAACAGTAGGCCTGACTCTTCTAAGGCCCAGGCAGCTGCACCCAGATAAAAACCTATTCTTTGGCCAGTTTTCTTCTAATGCGACACATTGATTCATAAATGTCTGCTTTTGGCCACCAGGGGGGACTAAATGAGAAAACATGGGAATGATTCTTTCTAATCCATCACCACTATTGGAAAAGTAATTTAAACATCTAACATCCTATAACTCCATGAGGTCTGGATTTTTTTTTAAGATAGAGCCCTCTCACTCTGGCACCCTCAATACAGTGCTGTGGTGTCATAGCTCACAGCAACCTCAAGCTCTTGGGCTCAAACAGTCATCTTGCCTCACTTTTCTCTTTTTTGTAGAGATGGGGTCTTGCTATTATTGCTCAGGTTGGTCTTCAACTTCTGAGCTCAAGCAATCCCCCACCTCAGCCTCCCAGAGTGCTAGGATTATAGACAGACATGAGCCACTGTGCCCAGCCATGAGGTCTGTAACTGATGATCCAGAGCCAAGAGAATGAACAGAGTTTATACCAGTAATATTTCTTTCTCTCTGGGGAAAAGGAAGAGCAGAGAGAGGGCTGTGGGTTCTCGGTGTGTGACACACCTTTTGGGGGCAAGGCACAATTGTAAGAGGGACTTTACCTAATAATGCTATCAGTGAAACCTGGTTTCTTGAACCCTCAATGAATCCCCAACAATAAAAAAAAAAAAAGATCCTTTCTCTCTCTCTCTTTTAAAAACCACACAACTGGGGTACTTATTAAATACTAAGCACTATGCTAAGTGCTTTAATGCTTTCAACCTGCAGCCTTGGGGCCATATGCGGCCTTCTGGATCTTGAGTGCAGCCTTGGGGCCACATGCGGCCTTCTGGATCTTGAGTGCAGCCTTTTGACTGAATCCAAATTTTACAGAGCAAATCCTTTTTAAAAAGGGTACTTGAGGATCAGAAGGGCCACATGAGGCCTTAAAGCTGCATGCTGCTTCCCCCTGACTGGCTCAGTTTTCCTAATAACTCTATGAAACACGCCCAAGGTCACCAGCACTGAGTGGCAGAACAGGTACTCAAAGTCCTTCTTGCGCTCTTTAGCCTGCCTGTGAAGGGCCTTTCTCCCCAACCCTCTATTCTTAACTCTTCTACAAGAAGAGCTCCTCAGCCAATGTTATTCACCTTGACACTGATTTGTCATTGAAGCGACCCTGAGAATTTGACTGCCACAGTTAAAAAATAAAACCTGCAGGGCGGTGCCTGTGGCTCAGTGGGCAGGGCACCAGCCCCATATACCTAGGGTGGCAGGTTCAAACCCGGCCCCAACGGAACTGCAACAACAACAACAAAAAATAGCCTGGCCTTGTGGCGGGCACCTGTAGTCCCAGCTACTTGGGAGGCTAAGGCAAGAGATTCGCCTGAGCCCAGGTGTTGGAGGTTGCTGTGAGCTGTGAGCTGTGTGACGCCATGACACTCTACCATGAGCAATAAAGTGAAACTCTGTCTCTACAAAATAAATAAAACTTACCCTAATTAATTTATTTTAAAACACTATACATCATTTTCCTCTTTCACATAGGCAAATATATATAAATGAAAACAAGTTCCACTTCAAGCTGTAATTTGCTCCTTTAAAAGCCAAGATGGACTCGGCGCCTGTGGCTCAATCGGCTAAGGCGCCAGCCACGTACACCTAAGGTGGCGGGTTCGAATCCCCAGCCCGGACCCGCCAAACAACAATGATGGCTGCAACCAAAAAATGGCCAGGTATTGTGGCGGGTGCCTGTGG
>CAUYQV010135920.1:0-12194 GCA_963574575.1 Galagoides demidoff | reverse complement strand
CCCCCTCCCCACATTCTTAGGCTAATTGGTTATAGCTTTCATATAAAAGGTACAAATTAGTTTCATAATAAAGGTGTGTACATTGGATACTTTTTCCTCTTGATGGAAGTATTTCGGATTGCATACGAAAACCCCACACTGTACCCCAGAAGTGCATTAATGTACATAGTTACCATTCAATAAAATTAAAAAAGAAAAAAAAAGTAATAAAATGTTAATTTGAAACCAGTAACATATAAAAAAGTAATACATCGGGCTGGGTGTGGTGGCTCGTGCCTATAATCCTTGCACTCTGGGAGGACAAGGTAGGTGGATTGCCTAAGATCACAGGTTTGAGACCAGCCTGAGGCAGAGCGAGACCCTGACTCTAAAATTACCTGGGCATTATGGTGGGCACCTGTAGGCTCAGCTACTCAAGAGGTTGAGGCAAGAGAATCACTTGAGACCAAGAATTTGGACTAAGGTTGCTATGAGCTATCACGCCATGGCACTCTACCAAGGGTGATGAAGTGAAATTGGTGAAAGGAAGGAAGGAAGGAAAGAAAGAGAAAGAAAGAAGAAAGAAAGAAAAGTAATACATCATGATAAATTGATTTATCCAGAAATGCAACATTGCTTTGACAGGAAAAGTCAAACAACATAATTCCCCATGTTAACAGAACAAAGGAGAAAAATTAGGATTATCTCAATAAAGGCAAAAAAGTCTCAGAATTCAACACCTATTCCTGATACAAATTCTTAGTAAGCTAAAAATAGAGAACAAAACATGCTCAATCTGATATTGAGCAACTAGGGAAAAATAAAAGCAACAAAACGTAATATATAACATCATATTTAATGGAAGTCCTTAGTACATAGTCTATTATCATCTCTAAGAAAACATAACTCACACTGAAAAATAAAGAAGAAAATGAGAAGAAAAGGCATCTTTCCCAAGAAGTATTCAATGTTTATTGTGGAAAAAGAAAGTACCTTCAATGAATTGAGAGGTAAGCAAATAAATAGATAAATAAATAATAATGTTTCAAAATATTTTTCTAAATGCATAACTTTTAATATTTAAGCTCTATTTATACTTTATTTTTGTTATAGACTTTAATAATAAACTAATATTATTAAATATATACATAACGTGAATTTATCCACATGAAAACTTCATTACTATATCCCATTCAAATCTCTAAACATTTACAAAATATAATAGAAGCAAATACTTAGAGCTTGAAATAAATGTGCTTTATATAATAATAAAGGTAGGGAACACTTAACTAAAATTTGCTGAAAGGAGAATATAAAATTTCTTTCACAATTTTTGTAATGTTTAAAGTTTATGTAATTTCTAACATAAAAGAGTTGAATAACACTACAAAGAATTCATGAATTCTCTTTACCCAGATGTGATAATTATTTATATTTTGCCACATTTGCTTGATCACTCTCATTATTGTCTCTTCCATAGAGTATCATCTATATGAGGACAAGAGCTTTGTTTTTTTCTTTTTTTATTGCTCCATGCCAGCTTCTAATATACTAAGGTATATACGTAATAGACTTTCAATAACACTTGTGGAATTAATTAAATATTGACTCTATAAAAGAAGAGGCTGCCTGAAAGAAGAGCATTAAAGAAGTATGGGAAATAAACAAAACCAATTGGGTCTCATTTATACAAGCCCCATTTTACAAGTCTACCAAGCCCATTGTATTTTTTAGGAATCTTTAATTTGAGCGTAAGTTTGGGATCTAAACCTTTGTTTTCCCTTTCTATTGTGTATTGGCAAACAGAGTTATGTACAGAATGGTGCTCTCTTTCAACATTGCCAAGGGGCATTCTGCTGTAATCATAGGCAGGTAACACTGAACCACCATAGAGAAAATCTGTCACCTTTCACTGTGCTTAACTGTCAGTTAACATTACCAGAGCAGCTTTGACTCTCATCAAAATCTTACTTAGGACATTTTCTAACAAACGTACATTCTATAATCTTAACATAGATCTTCTATGTCATTTTATAATTCTCTCATGTATATATTTTATGTAAGAAGGAAATTTTCAATGAGATTACGGTGAAAGCAAATTCCAGGAGAACATGAACATTCAGTATTGTAGCTCCAGATCATAGAACAGTGCCTGGAACATGGTTAAAACTTTAGGGACTACTTTAAAATAGCAAAGCAGATGCACAGAGAAAATTTTGGAGCCAGGATTTGCCATGATTATCTTCCAAATTTAGTAGTATTTCTACTATCTGAAAGAGACTGCTGCATGCTGTCCCATTTTCTAGAACAATTTTGTTGATATAATATTAACTCCTGCATCTCTACCTCCAACAGGATGAAGTTTTACCTATGGCTTTTACCTCCTTCTAGCAACACTAACAATGTACTTGTCAAGAGCTACCAATACCCACTGAAAGAATTAAAACAGCACAACCCATTAGCATGACTCTGATGTTTACCCTGAGAACCTTTGGTCTTTGTCAACCAATCTTATTAGTCTGCCCTTCCCTGATTGACATTTTCCATCTTTAATATCTTCTCTACCTGTCTAGAGCTAATCCAAATGACAAACTACCTTCTGTTTCTCTGGAATTTCTATTGTCTGGTCCATCCATTTGTTCAGACAGCCAATATTTATTTTGCAACTACACTTGAGCTTGCCATTGAGGGTGGTACTATGGCCAAACCTGTGATTACAATTCATTCCCTCATTGTACTTTGGAAAATAATTAGAAATAACTAATTTTTTGCTTTTGATCAATGCCACATGAGAATTGAAAAATGCAGAGAGATTCTACCAGGAGGACTGAAACATCTTACAGTTCATCTTACAGATGAACTACAGGATTATACAGAAAAGACACATCACCAAAGTTGTCCATTGATTTTATTAATTGCTGCTCAAAGGTTGTATAATTTTAGCTGAAGTGAAGTAGCTCCGCAGACGAGGAAGAGATATATAACAGTTTCTTGAGACTTGCCCATTTCTTATTTTCTTCATAGAAATGAGTGATAGTCATTATGGCTAGGCCAAACATTGTGGTCCTATTTCTTTGGGAAACATAGTAACATTGTACTTCTGGAAAATATAATATTTAAGTGTGTGATTCACTATGTACTATTTGTCCTACTGTGATGATAGAGGCTCTGTCAACCTGGGTCCCTAACTGAGGAGGCATAGCGCAGATGGCAGCTGAGTCACAAAGGACATCTAGCATAAGCAAGGATAAATCTTTGTTGTTTTGACTTAAAAAAAAAAAAGAATCGGATTGTTTGTTAGTGCAGCATAACCTAGGCCATCCTGACTAATAGTGCCCCTGGGGTCTTTCCAAAACCAAGATTAATATGTGCAATGATACAGCACTTTAAATTTTAAAAGTGACTCACTATTTGATTTACATTAGCAAATTGCATTATCCTTCCAGAGAAAGTGGACATTCAGCAGTTAGGTAATCTCAAAGCCTCTCCTTTCCTCAAATTATCCAGAATCCCTTAAAGTTTATTTCCACATAGAGGTCAATCCAGTCTATTCTGGTCTAGGACAGTGGCAGAGGAGATCACGAAGGCACCCCTGAGGAATTGAATATACTGTAATTCTAATATATTAGAAGATGCGCTTGTTCTATCATGAAAAGACCAATATCATGTTATACCCATGCATAATATTCCTATTCAATGGGAGTTTAATAAATGACTGTTGGCTCACATTTTACCAGATCTAATTTTACTAAGTCAACTCATAGTAAATAATAATTAAGGTGAATCATAACTTTACATTTAGAGTGTTACATAGTAATGTTTTCAAAGAGCTAAAAATATTAGTAATGAATATTAGAGGTGGTTAATAGATGTAAGTAATTAACCACATCAATAATTAGGTGTCCCTAGTGAGGTGTAACTAATTACTGAATTTTGGGATCTATTATATCATAATGGGGTATAATTCTTGCTTATGTGGTGCAAGCCTGTTATCAGCGACATAATTTAACTTTCTAATGACCTTTTCATTCAGATTTGATTAATTCCATATCAAGGCATTAGCTCATTCAGTGAGCCTTAATGCCGTGGTAGATATTATAATTACCTAGCAGAATCAAGGCCTATGAGCACTCAGAATTGCAATAGAAAATGTCATCATCTGCAAGTGCTTTGGCACTGGAAGACAGATTTAGGACAAAATTATCTATTATCCATGCAGCATAATATCAGAGGATATTGAAATGTGCTTATTACTCTCCAGCAACTTCAGATTATCCAGTTATTAGCAATAACACCCAATGCAAACAGCTTGATTGCTTTTCAAAAAATAAATGTGTTTTTCTTTCTTTTCAATATACATTGTTTTTTAGTTTTTGACTGCTTCTGCAGTATCCACCATACATATGCTCCCTCTAGGGATACACTGGGCTGATAAAAACTCAGGCATGCAGAGTTGCCAAATACATTAAGAAGCCATCAATCTATTATTGGACAAATTAATAGTGCTTAAACAAAAAGATATTGGTGATGTGCAAAGAAGCACAGAGCAGGAAAATATCTAGCAATTTATAATAGAAATTATTTCCAAGGGAAAATGAAATGTACATTCTGTTTTTCAGGTAGTATATGGAAAAGTACATTATCAAGGAGCCTGAGCCAGACTGAGAATAGTAAGCTTATTCAAGCAAAATGCTATCCCCAATATCTATCTCATTAGTAAATAATACTGCATCACTTTAGCCCCTCAGAATTTATAAATTACTTTCACATCTGCTTCTCACAAAAGTTCTCAGGAATAATATATCCTCCCTTCACAGAGGAGGTGACTGAGGCCAGAGCATAACACAAGGAACTTAACAAATAGCATTAACTAGCAAATGTCAGTGTCAAGATAGTGTCAACAAAAAAGGATGCAGACCCCATCCCAACCAAATTGTGCCAGTTGTGAGAGTACTAAGTGTGCCTTTGGTACTATAGCCAAACTCCCTGAGCCTCATTTTCCATGCCTCCTTCAAGGTATCATTATAGGATTAAGTAAGATAACAAAAAGTAAAATCTTTAGCTCTTGTCAGTGAGTATGCTAACAATTATCAAAACTGGTTCTCCAAAAAATAAAACATATGACATATATATGTAATTAAGTTTACTATAAACTTTATTTGTATAAATAACATCTAACACACAATTAACAAATAATAAAAAGAAATACCTATCATTGTAAATTCAATTGATTCTAACAGAATGCTTCAATTGATTTTTTGTTCAAAACCCATTTCTCGTAGCCACATTTTGGTCGCAATTCAATAAGGATTTGACAAATGGGGTGGCATCTTAATCTGCTCTTTCCTCAATAAATGCATCATTGATAAATCTGATATGTGACATTAGTGCTTGTTGATATTTATGTTTATTTTAATGAGTTCGGAGGAAAATGACACAACCAAGATGTGTGTCAAACCCTCATTTATTCATTAAAGATGTGAATGGCATTTTTGCTGACTCAGATAACAGTTTTCAAGTGATGGATGAATATTTCCTCAATTTTATACTATTCACAGTGTAACTGCATGATGCACATTCAACTTTAATCTTGCATTACAAGCATTTCTTAAAATTAGACCGTCAGCAAAACAATAAATCAAGACGTGATTTATAGCATTTGCCAACCATGGCTGTTTTCAAGCTACCAATATAATATATCAGTGAACATAGAGTTGAGAAAAGATATGTACTAGCACACTTGTATAGGAGTTCCACTTAACAGATACAATAGATGTAAATAACCTCTTCAAAAGCATAGGACATAGTGAAATGTACATGAACAAGAACTGACTATTAAGTTCATGAACTCATCCTAGAAAAATTGCTACATCCCTCACTAGTGAATATCACTATGATCACCTTCAAAGTACTTTACTTGGTAAGCTATGCACTGACATCAACCCCTAGTCCACCTTTCAAAGCAATTTTATAACACTTTCTGGAATGATCATCAGAATTGTCACTGTATGACACATAAAAACACATAACAGCAATAGTGAAAACCAGTTAGCAGAACAATGTCATGTCAATACAAATACAGCTACAAAACACTGATAAACTAAGGTTATGAAACCTTGCTGAGTTGTTTGTACAGTGCTGCCAACTTAAGCAAGTGCACAGTGGCTAGTTTGCAAACTTAATTATCAGACCTCATATGACAACAGATCTCAAGGACATTCAAGAGAAAGCATTCCAAAATTGCTCTGAAGGGTGGGCTAGGCACTGACATCACTGCATAGCTTCCCAAGGGGAGCACTCCAAAGGTGATCATAGTGATATTCAGCAATGGGTATGAGCACCTTTTTAGGATGAGTATGCAAACTTGATTGCCATATTTTTATACACATATAATTTGTCAATAATAAACTATGAGTATTTATTAGCTTTAATATATTTTATGTAAGTTTGTAGGTTTATACAATTTAATTATAAATAATGAATGATTTTAATAAAACTGGATTTAAAAATTCTTGAAAATTGTACAGTGGACCTTCCTACATGAGCCAGTGCCAGCTGATTACAATAAAACATTGGGAACCTCCACATATTAGATGATCATAGATATCTTCTTTCTTTCTTTTCTTTTCTTTTTCTTTTTCTTTCATCTTATTAACCTATCTTCTCTCCTAATAGCAATTCAGCATCTCTGCCTATGGTATCTAGGGCCTTTGGAGAGGGGCCATGATAGGTAAAATTCATTAAGTCAGTTTCAAAAAACTCTCAAATATGCCCAGTTTTGCTTAACAGTCATTATCTGGCTCACATATAAATTTAGATGAAACTTTTTTGAATTTGTTTTTATAATTGGCCTGTCTAAGAAAAATAACGAAAACCATAAGATAAAATAAATTACTTCTTTTAAGCCCAAAAGCTACTTTATATTCTCTTTAGAGCCTGGCTTACAGAAACAGGCTAACATTAGTTTCCTTTCTGTTTCCAGAACTCTCACTCTTTAATCCGCGGTATATTCTGTCTCTAAGAATCCTGTTCTGACAAGGTCAGCAAAGCCTCCTCAGGACACTGTGTGTGCCACTATGTAGCAAGAGACTATGGAGTGGTATTTTTGGCACTTACTGCAATTCCTTCCTCCTTAACCTCTTTTTCTCCAAGGGTTGATGGAACCTCACTTAGTTCCTAATACCAGGTATGTGCAGATGACTTCCTGAGACCATCATGAAGAGTGCCACCATTTATTGGCCTAATTATCCTCATTACCCTCAAGCTAGGGGGAATATGCTCTGGTAAAGGAAGAGACATTTTTACCCACTCTTCATGTTATAGTACTGATGGAAAAAGTATTTATCTGGGACTGCTTTATTTTTTTCTTTCTTTTTTTCTACACGTTTTCTTTGCTTATACAATGTTATATGAGCAGCTTCTTCTCATCCTATACAAAATCCCTTTCTTGTTCCCTTTATCTCCAGATCAATAGCATTCATGTATTTGTTCAGAAGTTACACGCTTTTCAAGCCCACAATAAAAAGAAGCTTGTTCTAGCCTCAGGGAAACGAAATGAAGTTGCCTTTTGTTGTCTGTCCTCTCTGCTGTATACTCTGGCCCCCAGTATGTAACAGCCCTGAGACTTCTGGAAATATTGCTGCAACCACTCTTCCCCCACATAGGTGTTCTCAAGTTGGCTTCTTGGGCACCACAGTTTTCCTGCTTTATTAGAACAGAGTCTTTTTCTTTTACTATTTTCTTTAGTAAATAGCTGTGGGATATTTTGAGAATGCCATTTGTTGATGAGACTGTTTTGAAAAGGTGAAAAATGTGCAGGAGTGCAACTTTTTATATTGCCAAGCAAAAGGTTTGTAATGTATGTCTTCATTCAGCACTGCTTCCTATCCAAACTCAGATACAGTTTCAGGACAAAGCTTGGGGACACAATGAAGGAAAGCCAAGTATGCTGGAATCCTATTCAGAGACACTAACTGCACCTGTTACTTGGTGATTTTCTTTGCTATGTTTCAATGCCAGAAATGTCTTCTCAAAATATCCTTTTTCACTGGTGATGTTTTCCTAACATTTGGGTATACACTATATCCCTGAATCCCCACTCTAAATATTTTTAAATTTGCTAAACAAGATTATTATTATCACTCCTCTCTATGCTATTCCTTTCATTAACTTTGATTTACAATTGCTAATGAGGCAGATTTTAGGATAGGCTAAACCTATGTGCATATTGCAAGGGTACATGTCAAATCTATTAAGTGTGGAGTATAAATGTCCTAACACAATATGTCCTAACACCTAAGTAAATGAGGTGAAGGCTATGTTAACCAGTTTGATGTAAACATTCAAAATTGTATATAAAAACAGCACATTGTACTCCATAAACGTGTTAATGTATACAGTTATGATTTAATAAAAAAAATTGATAATTTAATATAAACTTCCCCTCACTCCTTATATGTCTATCATTAGACCCAAATTTATATCATAAAATCACGTGTTGACTAGGGACCAGTGTCAGTTCCTTTGCTGGTAGTTTTATAACCTTGAACTTGTCCCAAGAGGAGATATATGGACAAAGAAGTAAAAGCAGACAAGGTGACATGCTTGCTATCTGGGATTACTAGAACTCCAAAACACCATAGCAGAGCTCTTTGTGCACTAGATTTCAGAATGCAAATCCTTTTTGCCTAAAGCAAAAAAATTGCTTCTGAGAATGGATCTGGTATAATCCTGAACTGTACTGACCAGGAGATTCAGTGTACACAATTTTCTGTGACTTATTCTGACCATTTCCTTAGTCAAAGTGTCTCTCATTGCTAAAGAATTTTACAATGTGGGGGGCAGAGGCAAGATGGCTGACTGGAGCCAGCTTTCCACAGAGGTTCCCTTCCAGAAGGAGAGTTAAAGGACAGAAGTTTAGCAAGTAAGCCGATGGTTTGGAGCTGAGCCAAGAGAGAATGTTGAAGAAAGCACATCAACCCTTCTGAGGCAAACTATGACCCCAAGGATACAAACAAAAGGTACAAAATCCATCGCCAAGTGGACGAGAGTCCCCTCCCCCATGAGAAGGGCTCACAGTATACACCATATAACAAGGAAGCAGAGTTCAAATGTCCTCCCATTTTATTCCATGGGAGAGACCCTCTAAAAACCTAGTAGGGGACCTCCTTCCCCTCCTAAGGTGCGATGGCACTCTCCTGACAGGCATAAAACTGTATAAAACTGTATATACTCTCTACCTGCAATTCTGAACTCCCAGCACTCCCCTCCATTCTCACCCTGAGGTCTGGAAGCCTGTTCCCCATGGAGTCCAGATTCTTGGGCATTTTCTCAAGAGGTATGGACAGGGCAAGGGCTGTTGCTGGTCTTTGCTGATTTTGTGGCACAGGAGTAAGGAGAAGACAGTCAACTGAGAGGGAACCATACAGGAGTGGCAGTGCCCCAAGGCACAGACCAGCTGCCACAGTTGTGGGAACAATAGGGCTCACACTCCTAGGGATATTCTGGACAGACACTCCCTGACTCTCTGGGGAACCAGAGGCAGCCAGGCATCTTCTCCAGTGGCAGCCACTGGCAGAACAGATCTGGGAGGGAAATATATGCTCCATGAGTAAAGGGTATGTCTGAGGTGGTACCAGTCTGGGCGGAGTGCAGGGATTAGACACACACAAAGATGGCACACTTCCAGGGTGGGGCTAAACCAAAGGACTGCTTTACTGAGCCTAAGAAATACCCAGCCCTCACAGGGTCATAGTTGAGACAAAGGCAGGTGGGCCAAGGCTGGAACTCCCTGAGCCAGTGTGAGTTCTAACCACACCCACCCCAATACAGACTTCAGAGAAAACAGAAATACTAGCTCTGGGCAGTGGCACAGACGAGGGCTGAGTCACAGTTTCTATGAATTGAAACAGCACCTGATCCACAGGGGAATATAGCTAGGATAGAATCACAAATTCTGCACAAATATAAGTGTCAGCATCATCAATCAGGGATAGGACTAGAACTTAGTGAACTGCCCCAGCTTCCATTAACCACCCAAGGTTGTCAGGCCTCGGCTTCCCCAGCCAGATGGTGGCAGAGTGCAGAGGCCAGTCCAAGGAAACATAAGATATCTCTGTGACTCAGACAGGCTCCAACCCCTGGAGCATCTGCTCATCTCAGGGAAGTGAGTCATAACCCTGTGCGGTTACCCATGACTGGGTGTGACAGAGGTGCAAGAGGGGGAAGGAGGCATCAACCTTCTCAGACTAATTCATTTGCGGGGGGGGGGGTCCTTCTGACTCCATGAGTCATACTCGACCTGCCAGCAGATCCCTGCTATCTAGTTGCCAGAGACCCTTTGAACTCCCTCACTTGAGACCGGGTGCTGACTAGGACATTGATTTGGATCTCTCAGACTAGACCAATCACCCAAGGATGATTCAAGATAGTACTCTGGGTGCATGGTTGTAGGAAGGTTTGATTTTCCTTTTCCAGTTGTTGCCTGTGGGGGGTGGGATGACTTAATTGCTGTTATTTCTCCAAAATTGAGACTTCAACCCAAAGTAACTAATTCACTACGATAGGACAGAGACCAGCTGAAAACAAGACAGAGCCTCCTAGCCCAACCATACCAAGTAAGTCCTCAGTGTCTCAGGCCATAGCACTGTATGGTTCCTTCAAAAAGCTCCAGGGAAAAAGGTACATACATCAGTCACAGCTCTTGGACAAAGGGCTGGTTAATCACTACTCCAGGAGCCCTCCAACCCAACTTCTCCCTATCTGCTCCTCTAGCCAAATGGTGTAAAATAAGCATGGAGTGGAATCAGCAGAAACACTCCAGTAACATGAGTAACTAGAGTAGATCAACTCCCCCAAGGAACGATACAGTGGACACAACTGACGATCCTAATCATAGACAATGGGTAAGATGTCAGAAATCAAATTCAGAGTTTGGATGGCAAATAAGATTAATAGAATGGAGGTAAAGTTGGAATTAGAAATTTAAGGAGCAATTCAAAAGTTGCCTCAAGAATTCAGTGAATTCAAAGACAAAATCACCAAAGATTTTGACACACTGAAACAAGAGTTTGCAGCCCTCAAAGATCTGAGAAATACAGTAGAATGCCTCAGTAACAGAATGGATCACACAAAAGAAAGGATTTCTGACATTGAAGACCAAGCTGTTGAACACTCCCACGCACTCAAAGAAATAGAGAAATGGAGAGAAAAATGGATCATTCTCTCAGAGAGCTGTGGGATAATTCAAAGAAAACTAATATTTGCCTTATAGGACCCTGAAGGGGACGAAGTTGCTTTGCAAAGCACAGAGGCCCTTCATGAGATTATGAAGGTGAACTTTCAGACATGACAAGAGATTCTAAAATGCAGATAGCAGACAGTTTCAGAACCCCAGCATGACTCAACCTGAATAAGACAACCACCAGACACATCATAATTAACATCCCTAAAGTTGAATAAGACAACCACCAGACACATCATAATTAACGTCCCTAAAGTTAATATGAAGGAGAAAATTCTGAAAGCAGCCAGATGTTAGAAAAAAATAACCTACAAGGGAAGGAATATTACAATGACTGCAGATCTCTCTGCTGGAAACTTTCAGGCTAGAAGAGGGTGGTTATCGACTTTTAATCTCCTAAAACAAAACAACTTTCAATCCAGGATCCTGTATCCATCTAAACTGAGTTTCATCTATGATGGAGAAAGAAAATACTTTAATGACATTCACATGTTGAAGAAATTTGCCATAACTAAAGCAGCTCTCCAGGATATTCTCAGACCTATCCTCCATAATGACCAGTGCAATTCTCCACCACAAAAATAAACTCACTCAGAAATGTTTGATCAAATTCCAACTTCCATAGTGGCAAAAGGATTAAAAATGACCACTAGACTTTTGAAAAACTCGATACCCAAAATTTTATCAGGTTTATCAATATTCTCAATTAATGTGAATGGCTTAAATTGTCCTCTAAAGAGGCACAGACTAGCTGACTGGATGCAAAAACTCAGGCCAGATATCTGTTGAATACAAGAATCTCATCTTACCTTAAAAGATAAATACAGACTCAGGGTTAAGAGATGTTCACCTATATTCCAGGCAAATAGAAAGCAGAAAAAAGCAGGTGTTGCAATTTTATTCACAGATACAATAGGGTTTAAACCAACAAAAGTAAGCAAGGATAAGGATGGTCACTTTATATTTGTTAAGG
>CAUYQV010135918.1:0-11668 GCA_963574575.1 Galagoides demidoff | reverse complement strand
AGAAGCTAATATCATGTTCGAGAGACAGCCACTGGGTCATGATTAAAATCTTCTTCCTCTGAAATTAGATAAATTTAGGTTGAAATTCTGGCTTTGAGCCTTACTGGCTGTGTAAATGTGGGGCAGTTACTTAAGCTCTCTGAGGTCCTATTTTTCATCTATAATGTAGATATGCACATAATACAATTGTAAGAATTAAATGCAATAACCTAAGTATGGAGCTTAGCCAAGTACAGCCTAGCACAATTCCTAGAGCATCGGACTCCCTCTCCCTGTTATCATCAACTTGACTACATTGTCATGAAACAAATTTTGGACTCTAAGTTGATGATTTGCCTATAAAAAATGCACAGAATAATGGACACAAAATTTATGCTTGATAGTAGTAGTGTTTCTAATTGTAAATAAATAATTCAGAATTGTATTATGCCTCTCAGCCTCCTGGGAATGTCAATAATCTCAATCAGTCTCAAAAGGCTGATCTACTTTGTTCTATGATAAAGTTCAATCACAAGACCTGAAAACCTGTGAATCAGGTTCTGGAATTTAGTGGCAACTGTCTGTAGGCTGTTGTGATGACATCGTTCGTGGAGAAATAGATTTCCTTAAAAAAAACTCTTTCCTAACTAAATAACTATTATCAGCAAGAAGATACAATATTTTACATGTAGTTATTAAAATGAATGCACTTCTTACATTTTTAAAAGATGACATATTAATTTTTAAGGTTACAATTTTTTCAAAAATGACTGGGATTCTCTCTCTGATTCTGCTAATTACTAGACATGATACTCTACACTTACCTTCCTGGTCTACAAAAAAGGCTTATTAGACCCTCTTATCATAGGACTGTTGTGAAAAAGAAATGCGGCATGTAATTACAACTACTCTGTTTGTGTTACTTTACAGATGCTCGGAGGATATTTACTCCCAGTCTATTTTTTTAATCCCTCCCTACCTTATACTTTCTACCTCTTGAAGCTTTTGCTGATTACCCTTCAAATGTTCCCGAAGTTTAATTGCAATCTACATCTCATCCCCTGACTGTAATTTACTGACTTTGTACTCAGTGATGTTTCCAAGTCTTCACATTCTCTTTCTCATATTCTCTAATGACCTATGACAGTGTTATGGAAGGTCATTACCAACAGAAGAAACTCCATGTGCAATGGCAGCTTCTGATCAACCTGTGGTTCGTGACCTCTTTGGGGGTTGAACGACCCTTTCACAAGGGTTGCCTAAATATATCCTGCATATCAGATATTTACATCATGATTCATAAGAGTAGCAAAATTACAGTTATGAAGTAGCTACAAAAATAATTTTATGGTTGGGGGTCACCATAACATGAGGAACTGTATTAAAGGGTTGTGGCATTAGGAAGGTTGAGAACCACTGATCTAGAGGCTCCTAGAGCGTGGTTCCGCTGAGGAGCAGCTAAACATGTGTGGGGATGACCAAGGGAGGCTGCAGAGGGAACACGGAGAGTCTCTTCCTCAGCTATAGGCAGCAGGTAGACGCTTGGGCATTTTACAGGGCAATGATAGATGCTCCCTGGGAAGCCTCAAGTTTTTGTTAATATTTCAGCATGCTTGCTATTCACACCAGTCTTTAGGTAATTGACTAAAATACTCTGGATTTTCCTTTAAACAAAAGGCTCTACCTTCCTCTGCCCAAGATGTAAAATGTTCTGAGCAGTATGTGTGGGTCACACAACCACCATTACCTAGACCTCTACGAGTCACCACAAGTCACACCAGATTATGAAAATCATCCCTTTCTGCATCTTTTTCTGAAGAAGCATAAACCATTTTATACTCTCTCTTCTACACACATTGTTTTCTCATATTAAATGATTTCATCACAATTAATGTATAACATTTGCCTACTTAGCTGAGTTTAAGATGTAGAGGGGACATTTTTAGGGTTGCTTGTTGCCCTAGAATTTTTGTTTCCTATTTTAAATCCGAAGTATTGAGGTAGGAATAACCCTGGTATGGAACACTGAGAATTGGGTACTCATTCTAATCTGTGAGTTCATATTTGGGTGATCTTTGGCAAAGACATGAACTATCTTTAAGTTCCAATTTTCTTTTTCATAAAATGAAAGAGTACAATTAGGGAATCATTTAAGACTCTTTCATCTTTAAAATTCTATTTTGCTCATATGAATACGCTAATAGAATAGTCTACTTTGCTCAATTCTATGAGGCTGGAAGGAGCTGTGTTCTAGAACAAATTATTCTCAGAATGTTCTCTTTGAGGATACATTTTCATGAATGGGAGAGGGATGAAAAGGCATAAAAATATTTAGAAATATAACAAATGACTAATCATTTTACCTAAGCATTAGTGTGAGTGGTAAAAGAAAAAAAATGCATTTGACCTCTTGAAGTTATTGAGGTAAAAATAGAGGTTTAGAGAGCCCTGTTATAGAAAGACTCAAGCTATGGAGTATTTAGAAAACTACACGTGAGACTTCAATTTCTCCTGTGCTGGTGATAAGACATTTTATTTTCATGTGCAAGTGAAGACTTGTATATATGAACATATAATTTGTGACATCCTCATACAATTTTCATATGATGTGAAGAAACATTTGTATTCTCCTTGAACTCTGACAATTATCTCTCTACTGCCGTGCTGACATCAGGCGAAGGTGTGAATGGAACTTGCTTTTAGAAGTTTTAGCAGGAAGAAAGCGTATCAAGCTAATGAATAAATCAATACCCAGCCAAGACAGCAGATTCCTGCCCGAGTCTGACGACAGCCCAGTATTGTTCATTCTGTGCAGCTTTCTATACATAGTAGAGATTTGATTCTTTAAAAAATAATTGCAAACATATACAGAAATAAAAGATTGAATTTACTGCTTTGGTTTAGCACCTGTAGCTCAGCAGCTAGGGAGCCAGCCACATACACTGGAGCTGGCAGGTTCGAATCCAGCCCGGGCTGGCCAAACAATGATGGCTGCAACCAAAAAATAGCCAGGAATTGTGGTGGGCACCTGTAGCCCCAGCTACTTGGGAGGCTGAGGCAAGAGAATCGTTTACACTCAAGAGTTGGACATCGCTGTGCACTGTGACACCACAGCCCTCTACCAAGGGCGACATAGTGAGACTCTGTAAAAAAAAAAAAAAAATTACTGCTTTATGTTTTCATGGATATTTTCCCACCAGATGTAGTTGATCTTCTTTACCCACATTGATAAATACTCAGAATATCCTGAGTGCAGTTCTAGTACAAAGACAACCACCCCAGCACCTCAGTGGGGAGCATTCCATGACAGCCAATGTCCCAGAAATTCCAGAAGTGCGATCAACACAGTCCATTCATCTTCAGAAGAATAATCTCCAGGAAGGCCATACAGGTAAATGGTGTTTAGCTGTTTTCTAAAGCACAGGTGAAGACCATGAGACCAGCAGTATTAATTACAATTTAAATGTGCTTCAGACGTTTTCATTAAACAGCATGGACACTAACTATAAATTATTCATTGTATTTGTACTTCACTGTTGTCCTAATATGCAATTATAACTTACAAATTTGAATTTGAATTAAAGAACCTCATCTTTACAGAGATGTTTCACTTTTAGTTCGGGTTCAGACACATGTTGCTATCCATTTGCTTAGCATGTTACAGAATAAATTTAAATTGGTATTATTCTCACTAACACATATATGAAATGTTTTCTTGTTAGCATAATTTGACCTTGTATTATATATCAAATAACTTTTTGAATAGTTATACTTGAAAAAGATAAAAATATAGTAGATACATGGTTAGAAAATATTCTGCCTCCTAAATACACACCAAAATGCTAGTCCTCAAAGACACTTCCTTAGAGAGTCTTTCCACTTTTACAGAAATGTTAATCAAAATAGGCATCTAAATTTCTGGTGTATGAATTCAAACACTTAGAATCACACAAAGACTCATATCTGTCATGGCACGTTAAGTCTTCAAGAACTCTGCCCCCCAAGAATATGGCTGACTCATATGTTAAAAACACAGAAGTTAAAAAATTTACCCAAACATAAATTCTTAGTTCTGTCCAATGCAGAAATCAGCTTTGATTTTTAAACAAATAGCCAGTGTACAGTGGTGTTTCAGAGGCTGGCTCTGGAGCCTGACTATCTGGGACTGAATCTAGACCTTTTTCACTAACTTGATAATCTTAAGCAAGTCACCAAATATATTGTATTTCAGTTTCATTATCTGGAAAATGAGAATAATGAATAGTAAAATCTTACTGGTTTGTTAATTAGTAATAAATAAATATATGGAAAGTGTGTATGTGAATAACTTCATACACCAAACGTGGTTAAAAGTTTTGTTAAGATTGCTATCATCACAATCTTAGCATATAGTGTTCAAGCTAAATGGCAAGCTCTGTGATCAAAACCTACTATAAAAGGAATAATTTTTTACAGCCACCGTTTAGAAGTATAAAAGTCTTCTTTTCATGCAAATATAAAAAGTGAAAAGTATGACCTATCATCTCTACCTATGGTTGTTATTTTTTGCAAAAAACTATTTCATATACACAAATTAAGACATAAGAATTTTTAAACTGTAAGAAAATTATATTTTAGTGTACTTAGAAAATAAATGTATTTGAAAGATAAATGAACATCAGAATATTTACCCCGGTGGCTGATGACCAACCAGTAAGAAAAAGCAGTAAAAATGTCTAAATGCTTTAAGTATTTAAGTGCTCCAGAAGTGATGAATCTTTTAAGAACCTGAGACATATTTTGAAGCAACATAAAACAAGCACGGCTTCCCATTGCAGCGTAAGGGTCAGAGCTCACTCCTGGCGTGGAAGGACCGAGGGAGCCGGGGTGGAAGCCGTGCAGAGGCTTGTGACGTGCCTGCGCAGTCAGTGCACCCCAGATGGCTGGGGAACAGCAGGGGCAAGGACGGAAGACTGAAAGACTGCCACTGGGTTGCCTGCCGCCTTGAAGATGACCCTTGATAGGTACAGGGTAGGAAAAGTGGAGGCAAGCACATGATTGGCATCATCTGAGTGAGATCCCAGCAGGGATATGATTTATAAAACATAGCAGGGTCCTTTTTTTTTCCTTTTTTTAAGATAGCATTTAAATCTCTTGCCCAGACTAGAGTGCTGTATTGTCAGCCTAGCTCACAGCAACCTCAAACTCTTGGGTTCAAGCCATCCTTTTGCCTCAGTCTCTTGAGTAGCTGAGCCCAAATTAGCTGGCTAATTTTTCTATTTTTAGTATAGATGGGGGGCAGGGTCTCACTCTTGCTAGAGCTGGTCTTGGTAGACCCTTGAACTTTAGGGATCTTCCTGCCTCTGCCTCCCAGAGTGCTAGGATTATAGGCATGAGCCACCACGGCCGCTTACTTTTAAATTCTTAAACGGAATTGGAACAGAAAGAAATATGACAGATTTGTAACATTTTTAACATTTACCCAAGGCTTATCCTGGTCTATTCAAATCTCTTTGACATTGATAGTATACTAACGCTCTATTGAGATGAGATTCATTTAGGAAAGTTCAATTAATTCCAGGTTTCAGATAAAATCAGTGAACACTGTAACTTTCAAATGAGCCAGGGAAGATATTTTATGCTAAAGGGGAACCAATTTTCATGGCCATTTAATTATAAAACAGGCTTTGATGAGAAAACTGAGTTTAATGGAACAATAAAACAATAATTTTCCCCAATCTTGTTTTGCTTCTGCCCTACACACATCTATCATCTTTTGGCTATGAATGCAATGAAACAAACAAAAAATAGAGATTAGAGAAGAGAGAGGAAAGAGATGAATCATGAGAGAGAAGGCAATGCTTCTTTAGAGCCCTGTGCTAAGCGAGATCAAGAAATCAAACCTCAGGAAGCATTCCAGTCCTGCTTCCTCTTATCTCTATACACATGTCTGACCAAGACAGATTTCTAAAAGATTCATCATAGTGTGAGTTCAGTGCCAAATATAATTTTCTATTTGATTTTCATTATACAATTAAACAATATTTTTCTGTAAATCATCAGGTCATAAACCATAAAAGTTGAAATCAGACCAAATCCTAATTTTAAAGTCAGGTAACTAGAGAAAAAAATCCTAGAATTTATATGAAACCACAAAAGACCTTGGATAGGCAATGAAATCTTGAGTAAAATAAAAATCTGGATAGATTACACTACCTGGTTACAAGATTACACTACCTGTAACTATTTACAAAGTTACAGTAATCAAAATAGCATGATGCTGGTATAAAAGTAGATATATAGAGTACTGGAACAGAATGGATAGCCCAGAATGAATCTATGAATTTGCAGTCAGTTGATTTTCACAAAGGGGCCAAAAGCACAAAATGGAAAAAAGATGGACTCTTGAATGAATGGTGTTGGGAAAACTGGTTATTCACATGCAGAAGAACAAAATTGAATCTTTATCCCATAGCAAAAATAATTTTTAAAAGACCCTCAAAATTATTTTAAAACTTAAACATAAGACATGAAACTATAAGACTGCTAGAAGAAAATACATTATAAAACCTTCTTGACATTGTTTTGGGCAAGGAATTTTTATATTTGATCCCTAAAGCACAGGTAGCAACAACAACAAATAGAAAAAACGAGATGGCATCAAATTAAAAACCTTTTGCACAGTAAAGGAATCAACAACAGAGTAACAGACAGCCTCCAGGATGAAAATATTTTTAATAATAAGTTAGAAATATGTGAGAAAATAAAATATCTCAATAGCAAGAAAAACATCTGATTAAAAATGGGCAATTGGATGGACTTTTCTCAAAAGAAGACACACAAATGATGAACAAGTATTCTTGAAAATATTCTCAACATTATTAGTCATTAGGGAAATGCAAATTAAACCCACAATGATGTATCACCTTATACCCTGGTTATTAAGAGAAAGAAGAAAGATTCGTTCTGGAAGGAATATGGACAAATAGGAACCCTAATGTGCTATTGGTAGGAATTTAAACTAGTATAATTACTGTGTTTCCCCAAAAATAAGACCTACCCAAAAGATAAGCCTTAGCAGGATTTCTATGCATTTGTTAAATATAAGCCCTACCCTGATAATAAGACCTAGTGATGGGCGTGGCTATGCAGCGTATCTGCATAGCCATGCCATGCATTTCGGTGCAGAGTGGAAGATATCCCCTGAAAATAAGCCCTAGTATGTCTTCTTGAGAAAAAATAAATATAAGACAGTGTCTTATTTTTGGGGAAACATGGTATTATGGAACACAGTATAGAGGTTCCTCAGAAAATTAAAAATATGACTACCATATGATGCAGAAATATAGCCAAAGGAAATGACGTTAGTATGAGGAAGAGGTATTTACACTCCCATCTTTACATTATTTACAATAGCAAAGACACAGAGTTAAGTGTTCATTAATAAATGAATGGGTGAGGAAAATGCACACACTCAGTGGAATCCTCACACATGGAATACTATTCCACCTTTACAAAGAACGGAATTCTGTTGCTTGTAAGAAGGTGGATGAATGAACCTGGAAGAAATTATGCTAAGTATGATAAGTCAGACATAGAAAGAAACACAAATACTTCATGATCTTTCTTGTATGTGGAATCTAAAAGTATTATGGCAGCAGAGAGTAAAATGGCAGTTGCCAGGGCCTGGGGAGAGAGGAATGGAAACCAGGAGATATTCGTTAAAGGGTACAAAGTGTCAGGATGAGTAAGTTCAAGATATCTAGTATACTAAATGGTCACTGTAGTTAAGAATTGCATAGTGTATATTTGAGAATTACTAAGAAAGAGCTTCAGTGCTCTTACCACAAAATAGGTTGTACACTGATATGTTAATTAGCTTGATTTAATTATTTCACAATGTATACATCTGTGAAAACATCACCTTGTGCACTGTAAATATCCACAATTTTTATTTGTCCCTTATACCTTAACAAACTGAGAAGAAAAAAAGAAAAAAAAGTCACCCATGGCCACAGTTGAGCATTAAAAATGAATAAATAAATTCTAGGTAACTCGGATTTGGTTGCCTAATTAGGCTGTGATTTATATGTTCTCGTCATGTTTACCTTCATTAAGTGTTATTTTTATGGAATCTTTGGCCATGGATCAAAGTTAGGCTTATAAATACTGCTTTCATGACAGAGTTGGCAATTAACGTGGTTCTTTTGAATGCTGATAAGCAGTTATATAAGAGCTGTGGGAGTGAATATAACCTTCCTATTATCTTCTACATCTGAATTATGCTTGGAACAAGTGTAAGTCTTCTCCATAGCATTGGAGAGGACTGTGTAATTTACTTATAATTATTGCTCACGTAATTATATGCGGATAGGTCTTCATTGGAAATTTCAGACAATGTTACGACTGCATTGACAGTAAAATATTGTTCTAGGAATTTCAGAGAGAATGACAATCACGCGAGATGTTACTAATCCGAGATGTTGCTTGACCATGATAGTCTACAGACTAAATTTTTATGAATATCACAAAATCAAGATACTGTAGATTGGATGAATGTCCAAGCTTATCCATTTGTAATGCCAATATTTTACATGTTGCTACTGACCAAAAATCTGAGACACGACCACCAGTGAGATGGGCGAGCAGCCTGCTGTGTAAGTCTTTGATAGGAGATAGAGCTCGTTGTATTTAATGTCATATTCTATTCCAAAAATGTACCAAACTTTTTTTTTTACTTGGATAGAAAATCAGAATAAAGCAATCTATGACATCAGAAAATAAACACAGATAGACCTGAAGACAAATTTACATGGAAAATCATTTTATTATTATATAATATTGTCCATTTGATTTTTAGAGACTATTTCAACATGAAATCTTTGAGAGATTCTAAAAGATTAGTGCGTGTTACCTAATTTCCAATGCCCTTTCACCATGTATGTCCCTTGAACACCTCAGAAAATAGTGAGTGTCTTATGAAGCATACAATTGAAGGCGGAGGACAAGTTGAGAAAAGAATGGCTATCTTTCATCCAGAGAAACTCAAAATTCCTTATAAAACTGAAGTAACAATGATGCTTCATATTTTCCTTTTCATACAAAATAATTGAGGAAAACACACCTCAATTTCAAATGGCCAGACATGAATGAAAATCAGAGGGTAACCCCCATAGCCAAATATTTATTGATCCTTAAGATTAATTGTTCTAATGATTATAAGAGAATTTCTAATGTGACTCAATATGGACACACACACACATACTTGAAGGGTAAGAGCTGTAAAACTGGAGAGGCAAGAACTCACTTTGGAAGTCCTCTTTATTGCCATAAATATTTATCTTCTCTCATATCTCTTACATTTTACCATTCCTTTGTACAAAAATGCAGTGTTCGAATACTACACAAAATCTTACGTTGATTGCACTTGGGCTTCATGAATATTTCACTGGATACTCTGCCCTCGGGGCCTTGCATCACTACAGCATTATACTCTTTGCTTGATGCATAAATTAGTCTAAAAATGCTCCCAATTTCAAGCAAGGTCAGCACAGAAAATCTGAATATAAACAAGATTGATTTAATGCATTTTGAATATAAAAACATTGTAGTTAAGAAAGAAACATCATTTGTAACTTGTTTTTCTTTATTTTTTTGCAACATAGTTATTTTCACTCCATATACTCAGTTATCACTTTTCCAAATAAAATTCATTCTGATGCTACATTTTATATAAAAGCATTCATTTTAGTGTGTATTCCTCTTTCATCAAGCATTTATCACACACTCATTGTGTTCTAGAAGTTGCCAGCAACAAGGGGAATAATGATCAACAGGACACATTTGTTTCCTCCCCTTACCGAGCAAATGAATTGTTACAATTGTGATCAAAGAAACAGTGGAATTGAAGGGAAGAGGATGAGAAAAACTTCTTTATGGGGAAATGGCATTTAATCTAAGCCCTGGGAAATCAGAAGAGAGAATGGTCTTGAGGAGCAGAAAGAGAGAATTTGGCATATCTGAAGGAAGACAAGGGGCCACTCAGGGTCCAGCACACTTAACTGAGTGCAAATGGCTGAGCTGAGAATGGGCAATGAGGCAGGGTCTAGATCACAGATTTACAGGTCTTGATAAGGAGCTGGACTTTATTCTTAGTCCTCCTCAATAGTTTTCATAGGGGAGTGACGTGATTTGATTTCCAGTATAAGAAGCTCTCTCCTGCTGCTATGCAGAGAGGCAGAGATGGATTATAGGGCCTAGGCTGCTTAGACCAAGGTAACACAAGAGTAGGAAGAAAGAAAATTCAGACAATAATTCAGAAGATCAGAGGATAAATTCAGTTTAAATCATTTATTCAGAGATAAGAGTAATTACTGCAAAATTATTGCAAAAATATATTTAGAAGAAGTAAAATATTTCTATTTGAAAAACAGAGTTACGGAGCCCGAAGCAAACACAGATTTCACTCAGCTCAACAGCTTGCTTTGTGATGGAGGAACTGGAAGTTCTGAAAGCTGAAATATCTTGCCTTCCTTTGCCACAACTCCGAGAAAATCCAGTATTTCTCTAGTTTATAGCTGTTGGTCTAGTGTACTTTACGTCAAGCCATGTTGAGTTTCAGATGAAATGTTAACTGAGAAAATGTACACATAAAAACCATCCCCAGCACAGAGAGGGCAATTGTTTAAAGGGAAAACAGTTCTAGGAATAAACAAATCGGAAGACATTCTTTTTCATGTTTGGTGCTGTGCAGTATTGACTGAATTTTCGGACCTTTTATCTTAATTATTGCTAAAATTAAATTGTGTAAATTTTGCCTTTATGGATGTCTCTTTTTATTTATCTCCTAAATGAACTGAATTGAAGAGTCTTTTCATAAAAGGGAGATTTATAGATTCCTGGTTCAAGATTTCAAACTGTTGTTTATCTCTTTTCCCTGCAGGACAGGTTCTATTATGTTATTGATAAAATATAAGAAGGATAAATTACATAAATCCACATTCTACATTTAGAAGTCCAAGGACTTCTAAAAAGCCAGGCACAAAGAAAGACAGAAGCTAAAGATGAGACCAAACGTTGGAGGATTGAAGGAAAATCAATATAGGCAGAGTTAATGCTCCCAGCTCTTTCCTCACATTACTACCTGGTATTTACCATTATGGGTTTTTATCAAAAAAATAAAATCTCTCTGTGACCTGTAGGTATTAATGTCACTCCTCCTCCACTCAAACCTCGCCACTTGTCAGTAAGCCAACAGAAACACCAGTGAACAATGTGTTTCTCTGTCACTCTCAGGAGGATCTAATGTCATTAGACATTTGATAAAAATAGCAACTTAAAAGGAAAAGAAGATGCTAAAAATTAGGAATAATCCTGAAATCAGAACACATTTAAACAAAACAGCAGCAAACAAGACCCTCTAACTTCAAGGAAGCTGAGGATATGTAGTTCACTGAAATAAAAAAAAAAATCTGAAAATTAAAAGAAGTCAACTAGTAAGAACCCAGTGGAATTTTAAATGACTGGCAAAATTTTTAAAAATGGATAGAAAGACTGAAAAGTTTTTTTTTTGGCTGGGGCTGGGTTTGAACCCACCACCTCTGGTATATGGGGCTGGCGCCCTGCTCCTTTGAGCCACACAACCACCCCAACTGAAAAGCTTTTAAAAAGTTGGGAAAACCCAAAAAAAAAAAAAAAAAAAAAAAGGAGA